>PVJC01002609.1:0-77692 GCA_004026665.1 Murina feae
CTTCCCAGGTCCCTTCCGGGGATCAGGGAGCAGGAAAAGGCTGGCCTGACCACGAGGCAGGGTTTTCCCTGCTTTCTGGTGGCTGGAGGAAGATGGGCAGTAGGCAAGCTTGGGAGGCAGGCAGCACCCAGCCTTGGCCACAGCTCAAAAAAGAGAACAACATGCAGGGGAGGGCAAGAGTCTGAGAGATCAACATAGATGGGGTGCCTGCTCCAAGCCTCCACAGTGTGCCTGGTGGCAGGTCCCCAGCAGGTAGACACACACAGGAGGATTGCTCCGAGCCTCAGATGCAGCTGGGGGCAGGTCCCCAGTGGCCACACACACACACACACACACAAAAGGCGCCTGGCAGACTGGGGCCATCATAGGACATCCACTGAGGGGTCCCAGACTGTGAGAGGGTACAGGCCTGACTGAGGGACTCCCTCCACCCCGAGTGCACAAATTTTTGTGCACTGGACCCCTAGTTTGAGTATAATAAATCTGGTTTTCTTACTAATGTTCCCCACGTGGTTATTTCTACTTTACTTTCCCAAAACCACTATTTAAATGAAAATATACTGGTTGATATAATAATGATTTTTATCAATTCATTCACTTATTCTGTTTTAATTTGAAGATATACATTTATTAAATTGCATCTGAATAATACCTCAGAGTTGCAAAGTAATTTAATGTACATCTAATCAAATTTTGGTGAAGCAGACTACTAGTAGTGATGATTTTCTAAGTCAGAATTGCTTCTTCACTTCTAGATATAATGCTAATTGTGGCAGAATGATTAATTTCCCCCATTCTTCACTCTCTCACCATTACAGAATTATATATCCAGCTTTTACAATTTTATACTGAAGAGTCTCTGACTACAGTACACAGGATATTTTTCCCTGTCCCATTTATGTGGCACATGATTTGGTTTGGCCCGTAGAATCTTAGACAATATGAGGCAAATAGAAGCTTTAGATGTGGATGATGTGGCTTGGCTTCTTGTATTTCTTTCATCTTGTACTTCCACCATCTCCACAAGAAAAGCATACTCTTGGTCCTAGAAAGAGATATGTGGAGCACAACCCTACCAGACTCATAGCCTAGAGACAATTTCAGCCTATCCGATAAGCAGTAGTACAAGAGAAAGAGATACTTGCTGTGGTAAACCACAAAGGTTGGATATTGTATGCTGCTGCAACAGTATACTGTCTAATATACATAAACTAGAGGCCTGGTACACAAAATTTGTGTACTCAAGGGGTCCCTCAGCATGGCCTGTGCCCTCTTGTAGTCCGGGAGCCCTCAGGCGATGTTCAACTGATGACTTAGACCCACTCCCCATAAAAATGCACTTATAAGTATTAGAAAGTTAGAAATAAATTATTCCATGTCTTCTATTATTAAACATATATACATATATACTTAATTACATCTATATTAAGTTAAATGTTTTTGAATTTTACATTTATCTATGCACACACACAGTGAACATTGTCTTCCATCATGTGCTTATTACATCAGATGTTTTAAATGTTTACAGACACTTAAATTATGTAAAGTATAAAAACGTTTAAATAATTAAAATAATTTTATTAACTAACGCTGTAAGAGCATCCTTAATAGTGATTATTAAAACTAACTGAATTTTAAAATGTCTGAATCTTAAATATAGAAACTTAAGGAAAAGAACACACAAGAAAGAGTTGTCCTTCGTTAAATCATTAATGGAATATTAGTTATTAAAGTAACATCAAATTGTTCCCTTTGTGCCCCTCTTACTGGCCTTAAGTAATATTCAAAACCTAAAATTCATGTAGCATAAGTCTACAGTTCTCTTTTGTCCCCGAGGAAAGCACATGATGCAACATAAACCAGTTGCAGTTATCTCTCTACACACAGTAATTGCTGCAAGCAGTTAGGGATTTGACACAAGTCAGATAAATCAGCCTCCCACTAGAACTTTCTAAATTGAAGAGGCATACTCCCTTTTCCCTTGAATTAAGTTATGAAGATGAGTTCATGAGGATGACTACAGCTGTGTAAAATCCATGTGAAAGAACTACTAGAGGATAGCAGGAAAGAGAAATGGAGAATAAGAGAAAGCACATCCAGGTTCTGTTTGAATCACTCAATCCAGGTGACCCTGGGACTTGTTCCAGGTTTTTTGAAAATAACGGCTATTTATTAATTAAATTGATTTTGTTACTCATAACCAAATTTCTTTACTACTACATTTGGGAAGAACATTGCATTCTTGGTTAGCAGGAATTCCATGGCATTTCCCCTAAAAAGACCATGTTGTTTTCCACTGCAAAACAGAATCTGCAAGTCCTGCTTGCTCTGCAAAAGAATTAAAGCTGAAAGTTATTTCTTGAAACCTTGAGATAAAATGAATTTCCATAATTATAAACATTAAATGTGTTTCTTCAACAATTCCACAAGTTCTAACAGACTGAGACCATAACCTACATAAAATGAGGAATACATCTACTTTGTAAGGTAAAAAGGGAAATTTCCAGTAAAAATCTATTTTAATTTAACATTTTTAAGAAAAACTAATATGTTTATATAATTTCAGATATCTTAAACTTTTCCCTAAAAGATTGACTATATATGATAAATGTGCAATTTAAAACATTTAATTTGATCTTGGGATTTGTACTGTAATTTAAGCATTCTCTATTTCATAGTTACATTGCTGTTTATTTAAAGATAAAAGTAAAATTAAAAGGTTATCTTATGGAAGTGTGTGTATATATATATATATATATATATATATATATATATTTAATACAAGAATCATTGACTTTATATTTTTTTCTGTCAAGTGCTAAGAAATAATTATTACCATGGGCCATGAACTAAAGACAGTATCTAATTTATTTTTGAGAAGAAAATATAATTTGGGGATAATATATTTTGAAACTATGCTCATTAAGCACAATAGATAGAAGTAATTGCTCACATTTTAATCTTCCATCATTTTAATTGTGAAAATCGGTAGTTGGTTTGTGCATTGAACTTACAACTGAGGAACTTTTATATTCGGTTCCCATTTAAAATTTTAGATTAAGTTATTAAATTACATACAATGACTTAATTTCCTAGATTATAATTAGATCACTGTGGCAAAGCTCCTCTTTGAAAAGATATTTAATAAAATACTCCTAAATATAAATGATCAGAAATAATAGTATATTCTGAAATCTTTTCTACTCCATTAGGATAATCAGAAAATGTTAAGAGCCCAGGGTTTGAATAATCTGTGTGGCCATTAAGTAATGAGATGAGCCATTAATTCTATTGTATGACTAATTAATATTTCAAAGTTCTGTCAAAATAAAAAAACTTAACAAAAAACCAGCATCCTACCTTTATACTTAGAAAAATCAGTTACATTAGCAAAAGCACATTATTTATAAGACTGAGCTCCAAGTAAAATGGTTGGTGTCTTGCTAGGGAGTTTTGAAGAATTACCTGGGTCAGTGGTTTTCAATTTACTGGGAAATAGTTCGATCCTGTTGGGTATAGCTTTTAAGGTTGTTAGGCTGAATCAGGGCAACTTTTACTCTTAAAGTTAATTATTCCTCACTACCAAGGCCTTTTTGAGCACTCCATTTACCTAGCTTTGGATTATTGGATTTTTAGTCTGGTTGGTGGCAGGCATTTTGTTCAGCTTTATTAGTGCCAGTCACTACCCTCTAATTCCTGCAGGAGATTCTATCTCCTGTCTTGAGTAACTTCCTCACAATGCTATGATTAATACTCTGCCAAGTCCTAACCCCAGTGTTACTGTGGTTGAAGATAAGTCCTATTAAGAGGTGGCAACAGTTGAATGGAAATGTAAGAGTGAGGCCTTAATCTAATAGAGCTGATATCCTTATAAGAAGAGGAAGAGATACCAGAGTTCTTCCTTTCTCTGCCATGTGAGGACACAGTGTGTTTACAAGCCAAAGAAGAGTCCTCTCCAAAAATAAAATTAACTAGCACCTTAGCACTGTGCCTCCCAGCCTCTAGAACTGTGAGACATAAATTTCTTGTTTAAACTACCCAGTCTGTGATGTTTTATTAAAACAGCCTGAATAGAGTAAATAAAATAGGATCCTTTGTTATCTGCTTCCAGTGTCTTGAAATCACTGTTTTATAATTTTTTTCTGTATTTTTTGTCCAGGAAATTAAATATGGACCGGAAGATTAGTCTTCCCCAGCACTTATTTGATTAGTGTTTTCATCACTTTACTTAAAATTAGTTTCCCATTTTAAGTAAAATATTGAATTCTTACAAACATATAGGTCATTTTACTCCCACCTTGTGGTGTAAAGTTGACATGTGTATTATATATACAGACACTAAAAGTCACCCAAACAGTATTATAGCTTTTGCTTTCAGAAGTTATAGATTATTTCCAAAGCTTAAGATGGCAAAGATATTATTATTTACTCCTATTTTTACATTTCTCTTGCTCATCCTTCCTTACTTGCTATTTTAAGATTCATAGTGAAGATATTTCTTTTAGAACAGGTTTGATGGTGACACATTCTTTAAATTTCCCTTCATCTTAAAATATATTTATTTTTCTGAATATAGAATTCTGATTTGGCAGGGTTTTTTACTTAGCAGTTTAAAGATGCTGTTATACTCTCTTATGGCCTCCATCATTTCCAATGACAAGTTTACAGTATTGAAAAGATTATTTCTTGTACATATTTCTAGCTGAATTCTAAATTTTAAAATTTGAAATACAGCAATTATGATGACTATATAGTATTGCTTTAAAAGTTTATTATTTTTTCTAGCAAATTATAAATATCTTCATTGACTTAAGGCTGTGTTCTATGGGCCTCTCCTGTTCTATATTTACTAGGGGCCCGGTGCACAAAAATTTGTGCACTCGGGGTGTGGGGGGGTCCCTCAGCCTGGCCTGTGCCCTCTCCCACTCTGGGACCCCTCTGGGGATATCCACTGGCTGGCATGCCTGGCCAGCCTGGGTGAGGGGCTAATGGTTGTTTGCAGGCTTGCCAAGCCCCCCAGTGGGGACCCCCACCCCATGAGGGTGTGGCTAGCCTGGGTGAGGGTCTGAGGGCCATTTGCAGTCTGGTCACAGCCCCTTCAAGGTTCAGGTCCCTACTGGGATGCCTGGCCAGCCTGGGTGAGGGTCTGAGGGTCGTTTTCAGGCTGCCCACAGCCCCTTCAGGGTTAAGGTCCCTACTGGGGTGCCTGGCCAGCCTGGGTGAGGGGCTGAGGGCTCTTTGCAGCCTGGCCACAGCTCCCATTGACCCAAGGTCCCAGTGAGGCTGGCTGGAAGCAGGTTTCGGGGGTTTATTTATCTGCCATAATTGAAACGTTGTTGCCTTGAGCAGAGGCCACAGCCTGCCTAGGCAGGCAACAAAGCCTCCTGTTTGCTTCAGTTCTGTGGCTTCTGTAATTGAAACTTTGTTGCCTTGAGCGGAGGCAACAGCCGGTGTAGGCAGGCAGTTTCCTCCATTGCTGGCCTCCTGTTTGCTCTAGCTCTGTTGCTGCTGGCTGCCTTTTTGGCTGAGTCAATTTGCATATTGTCACTCTGATTGGCGGGCAGGCGTGGCTTGGCTGGTGGGTGTGGCTTAGGTGTAATGGAGTGAGGGTTAATTTGCATATTACTCTTTTATTAGATTAAATGCTTCATGTGTTTATAAAATGCTATATTGTCTTAATATTTAATTATTAACATATTAAATACTTTTTATTTTAATGATAGCATGTGAGATAGAAAAGCATATTAAGTTATAAAAATCTTACTATTTTCTTGCCAGGAACACTATAACACATTCATTATTTTAGGTGACAACCTTCCATGGAAATACAATTAGTAGTATTGCGTATCTAATGCAGTTGTTTTAACAAATACTGAGAGTATGTGGGATGTTTCAAGTAAATCAATGAAGTGTGAATATAGTGAAGGATTTCATTCTTCTTATTTAGTTTAACATTTAAAATAGGCAAATACAAGGAAGATTTATTACTTTGTAAAACTTTTGCCAAAGGAAATTTTTGTGTTTAGATTCATTTTTAACACACCATTAAATAAATTGGCAAAATATATAGTGACATGTGTACCGGTGATACAAAAACAAAAACAAGAAAAAGGGATGTGTTCCAAAACGCAAATCAGAACTTATTGTAAGCTTCCTGGAAAAGTGTTAAGTTGAAGAAAGTGCCCACATCTTTCTAACATCTTTCTGTTGATGTTATATAAATTCCTAAATTTATGAAACTATGATTTATGAATAAGTTTTTCAACCTTTTCATTGTATACTGTGATCTACAGAATTTTCCAAAATCCATTGGCTGACAGATAAGTGCTTAGCACATTACCAAGGAAACACTTTATTTAATATACTTTATTTAATAATTAAGAAGTTCCATTTCTCAATATTTCTCAAATATAACATGGGAGGATCATGTATAAAATAATAGATTTATAATTTTTGAGGATATAATTGATAGCAAATCAAGGCATACTTTTAGACAGCATTGTTATAGACTGTTATATGTTTATGCAATAATTAAAACATTTGAGAATTTGTAAATAATGTACATTTAATCCAGGAAGCATAAAATAAATATACAGCTATACATACTCATCAACTCAGTCTTCCAAAACACTGAAAGTAACTTTTATTTTATATTAATTCTTATCCTTTTTGTAGTGTTTTTAGAGTATTTGTATATATTCATGAAAAATATTGTTTGTGTATTTTGTTTTGTGTTTTATAAGAACAACATGATATTTTGATTATTTGTTTGATATTTTGATTATATTATGTTTAAAATTTATTTTGCTGATAAAAATAGTTTTATTCCATCTATTTTTGTCATATTATATATATATGTACCATTATTTTTCAATTTTCCTATTAATCCATGCTTTTATTGTTTTCAATTTTTATATTACAGATAATGTTACTACGAACAGTCTTTTTACAGTATATATATATTTCTCTCCATTATGTAACAGATATTACAACTGTTGTGTCATAGGTTATGCACATATTTAATTTTACCAGGAAACTTCAACATAGTTTGCCAATTACACTCCCACTATCCATGCCTGAGATTTATTTTTCCATTTCTTTGCTTACAGTTTGGTTTTGGCCTAATCGCAGTTGTAAAATGTCACCTCACTATAGTTTAATTTCCATTTCCCTGATTACTAATAAAGTGTAGTATACTTTTATAGGTTTGCTTGTTTTTATAGGTTGCATTTGCATTTTTTTCTGTAAAATGCTTATTTGTGTCTATTGCCTATTTTTATCATTTATCATATACAGGTTTAAAAACAATTAAAAAATTTAATATTTTTCATCAAATAATATGTATAGATTCACTTAGAAAAAATCTGATGCTTCTTTAAAATTTAACAGATTCAAATTAAGAATATTAGTTTTGAATAAAATGTTTTTTCAAAAAATTTTCTTGTAAGCTTGAGAATAAGTTTATTTGAATAGTGTAGTACTTTCAAGGCTGACAAGAAATTTTATTCCCACATATTTTGGGGAAGAAGAATATTATAAATATTGTGCAACCAAAACAAAACATGGAAATATTTTGAAAAGTTTAAAATTATAATAATATGTAAGTCTTGTTATTATTAATTATTCTAAAATACTTAAACAGACTATTGTCTATGGACAATTGTACCTCAAAGGCAGAATGCCACTCTACTGTATCATCAGATGAAAGCTCACAATTAGGGAAAAATCTATGAACTCCATCATCAGGTTCCTTCCTGATAGCAGTATCTCTTACTGGAGGTGCATTGCTTGGCTGCCTTGATAAGAGTTATACTCTGGAGTTAGTGTTTGTTTGAAAGACTTGGTGCAAAGCCTCAATTTAATCCTAGATGAAGTATTAAATCAAAGTAATTCTGAGACTCCTGCTATTGAGAAACATAATTGTAATGCTCACCGAGATAGTGTTTTTAATTTCATCATAAAGTCTTATGGGTAAATGTCTGGAAAACAGTCGCTATTGCAGTAATGTTTGTGCAGGTATTTGTTTCTTTAAGATGTGATTTGCAGCCCCAAATACATTTTATATCAGTGATTTAGACTCTAAACCAACCCAGGTAATAATTGAGTTAGGCCATTAACAAGATGTGTAATGAGTCATGAACACCTCATTTGCAGAGCTCTCATTGGAGTACCAGAATCCTGCCCTGCAAACACAACTATGTAAGATCATTGCTATGCAGAAGACTGACTCTCTCCCCTTGCCCAGGCATACTAGTCCGCTTTAAAAAAAAATTGATAGTTATAAAATATGTCAATTCTCTGGAAAATAACTCTCTGTCTATATTTTCTCAATAATTAAGATATCATCAAAAAGCCACTTTCTTCTTAGATGGGTATAGCTATTTAATATGAAGTTTGAAATTCTACCCCGGAGACAGCTATATCAGGGATATGATGAGAGAGAAAAATATAACCTCATGAATGCAAAAAACCTTATTTGGAAGATGATCTTGCATCCATGAATCACAGTGCACTTGGCCCAGGAGTTGGTTTTTTAAATCATTGTAATAAAGAAATTTCAGATTGAAGATATGAATAGGCCACAAGATGGTATCATTTTTGCTTGAGAAGCAGGTCTTCTCCATAATTTTTTCTCACTGACCTGAGAGACAATATGAATTTTCTTGTTTCCTGTCTCTGATATTAGGTAAATCTTAATTTTCTTACTGTTTTCTGACAAGAAAAAAATTATTAAGCATGTTGCTAAATGTGCTGGTAAATCATGTTCCGTGGTAAATAACATCTATTGTAAGTGCTAACTTTTAATTTTAATTAAATCAACTCATCTTTACAATTAAATATTTATACTGCCACTCTAGAGAAGCTTAGAGGTCATTTTAAAAGGAATTTACTATATTTTTTCATGTCATTTTAGTGTTACCAAAATAATTAGATTACTCATAAACCATTTTATTTGTAGCCCAAAACTCTTTATACTGTGCCAGACAATGGGGTATTTAAAACGCTATTAATCACTTGTATTGTTTCTTTCAAAAGACTTACGTACTACATTCACTCTATCTTCAGTTTTGTTCTATTTTCTCACATCTGTTTCCACCTTTTCTGGAGAATTCAACTCTTCTATCCCCTAAGCTTAAGTAACTTGATAAATAATGACTGTATTAGCTGACAATTTATAAGTTGGCTTATTTTTATTTTTAGATTTGTATCTTCTCTACTTTCCAAGATACATGTCAAAGCTTTAGTTCATTTGCCACATATTTGTAGTTCACTTATAAGAAGGAAACCTAAAAAAGAAAGAAAGAAAGAAAGAAAGAAAGAAAGAAAGAAAGAAAGAAAGAAAGAAAGAAAGAAAGAAAGAAAGAAAAGAAAGAAAGAAAAAAAAAAGGAAGAAAGAAACATATCCTTGTGGTGCTAGGAAATAGTCTATCATTCTCAAGAAGGAGGAGTCAAGACACAAAAAATACTGCACAGTAAATGACCGACTTACACAGTCATAATTTGGTCCTGAAACTGCCTAAGTGTAAGCACAATTTGTAGATTATACAAATCTCTACCATTACACCCAAAAATATTGTCCTTTAGAAATTAGTTATCTAGAAAGGTTTATGTCCAAATAAATCATAATATATAATAATAAAAACGTGCTAATTAGACAGGACAAAGCCAGGGCTGTGAGGAAAGCTGGATCCTGGGTGCCAGAGGGAAGCCAGTGCCAGCAGCCAGGGGAAGGAAGGCCTACTCTTGCACAAATTTTGTGCATCGGGCCTCTAGCCAAATATAACAGACCAACAGACCTTCCCCATAAAATTTAAAGATATACTAAATTAATAAGAATATTTTTTTAAATATTAACTATTTTTAAACTCTAAAGTTATTAATGATTAAAACAACATTCCACTCATTAGGAAATATGATGTATAACCGTAATTCTAAAGTCTACTTTCTTAACTCATGCATCAATTAAATAAAATTTGTCAAACATTTAGGTATGTGGACCTAGAAATGGAATGAGAAATAAAAAGTGATGTAGAAATTGTAATTAATATTTAAACAGTCATGAGGACAAGTTACAACTGATTAATGACATATATTTTATTAAATGTTATTATCACACCATTGTAAAACATTGTGAAGTTGAAACATAAGTTGGATTGTTTTTCACACAATCCCCCATTCCACTCTGGATATTAAGCATTGAAGTTATAAAATTGACATTTAGATTAAAATAGTAACATAACATAGATATTTTAAAAATTGTATTTTTCAGTATGCTTAGCTTCTATTTGGAATTTGATATTATATTTTGTTGTTTTTTTAGACACAGCTTCATTTATTCTTTAAGAATTGACACAATTTCTCACTTTGGGAAAAAATAGTGAAAATTTTATAAAGCTAATAATTGTGTTACAACCTTTTCCACAAATTTAGATTGGCACACAAATATCAGCAAATTGAAGATTCATCTACCTCATCACAAAAAAGGCATTTATCTTTAGATTCAATAGACAATTTTAATGATTAAAGTTAACGACATAGCTCATTGCCATTCAGAATCCCACTGAGAGACAATTTCAGAGCCAGGTACCTGTAGGAAGCAACTAGCAATATTTAAAAGAGCTTCATAATGGGAAATAGAAAACTGCAGTGTGCTGGTCTAACAGGAAGCCTGGTTTGCATTAACAGAGCCAGGGGCTTCAGCCTTTTAACTCATGAAAACATACATGACTTTGAAAAAAGAAAAAGGGAAAATATAAAAACCTGAACAAATGAGAAGACACATGATGGAGAAGGCAGCTGGATATCACTTTGTTTTCTGTTCAAAAAATATTTTTTCTCCAGGAAAATATCTTAGAAAATAATTTGTGGTGATGCTTCCCTAATGGATAGCCACTATAGTGTAGCTATTGATAAAAGCACTTGACATCCATTTTTTAAAGCAAATTGAAAGAACTGCTGTTGTGCAGACAAAAAGGTATGGGAGTTACAACTGCCTATGTGCTGTTATGTAATAAAAGGTTTGCCATGGAAGTTTACTCAGGCTTAAATTTTCTTTCTCCATTCTATGAGTTTTAAAATAAAAATCAAATTGTAATCAAGAAGGTAAATATAGAGACAATCTAATTTATTTAGTCCCCAAAAGATTGATATGGGTCTAAACAGTAGTAAGAGTTGACTTATCCGAAAAACAAATGCCTGCCATTGTGTTTTCCACTTATTATATACAGGGTGTCCACAAGGGAAAATATTTATAAGGGAAAGTGCGATATGGTTTGCACAGTGCTATAAAACCTAGTAAGTTCAAATTGGGATGAGCACTGGGACCCTCATTCCATGTGGCCACAAAATTCAGCTGTCTCTTATACATCTCTCACTATGTGGATGCCATCTGCCATTTTGTAAGAACAAAGAAGCAAATGTATATAAAGGTCCATATGGAGAATAGCCTAGGTATCTTGCTCTCAGTGATGTGATTGACACATTACACAGATGGATTATCTTGTGCCAATCAAGCCTTCAGGTGACTGTAGTCCAAGATGGCATCTCGACTGCAGTCGAGGTCAGAATCTGAGATAGAACTGCCCAGCTAAGCCACTTCCAAATTCCTGGTTCACACACAAATTGTGAAATAGTCAATATTTGTTTTTTCAAGCCTCTAAATTGTGGTCTGCTTTTTAAAATTTATTCTTATTGATTTCAGAGAGGAAAGGAGAAGGAGGAAGGGAAAGCAACATCAATGATGAGAGAGAATCATTGATCAGCTGCAACCCAGTCCTGTGCCCTGACCAGGAATCAAACTGTGACTTTCTGGTTGATAAGTGGATTGTCAGCCTCTGAACCTCGCAGGCCCAAGAAATTTTGGTCTTTTTTTGACACAATAATAGATTACTAATACAGATAAAAATTGCATTGGAAATGTAATGATTCATTGTGGAAGGAAGAGCTGTAAAAAAAAAAAAAGGGATCACCACAGAATTGTTATATGAACAAACTTTTAAAGAAAGATGAAACATTTGGTGATTTGAGAGCTTTATATTATTTACTAGAGGCCCAGTGCATATAAATGTGTGCACTCAGGGAGGTCCCTCAGCCCGGCCTGTGCCCTCTCGCAGTCTGGGACCCCTCGGGAGGCGTTTTCCTGCTGGCGTGGGCCTGCTCCCCGGGGGATCGAGCCTAAGCTGGCAGTCATACATCCCTCTGGAAGCCCAGGAGCCCTCAAGGGATGTCCACTTGCCAGCATGGAGCAGGCCTAAGCTGCAGTTGGACATCCTTAGCACTGCTGAGGAGGTAAGAGAGGCTCCCACCACCACTGCTGTATTGGCAACCATCAGCCTGACTTGTGACTGAGCAGACCTCCCCCTGTGGGAGCACACTGACCAACAGGGAGCAACTCCTGCATTGAGCATCTGCCCCCGGGTGGTCAGTGTGTGTCATAGTGACCAGTCACTCCCAGTCATTCTGCTGTTGGGGTCAATTTGCATATTACCTTTTATTATATAGGATAGAGGCCTGGTGCATGGGTGGGGGCCAGCTGGTTTGCCCTGAAGGGTGTCTCGGATTAGGGTGGGGTTCCTGACCAGCCTGGGTGAGGAGCTGAGGGCAATTTTCAGACTTGCCACACCCCCTTCATGGTGGGGGTCACCACTGGAGTGCCTGGCCAGCCTAGGTGAGTGGGTGATGGCTGTTTGCAGGCTGACCAAGGCCCCCAGTGACCCAAGCTCCCAGTGAGGCTGGCTGTAACCAGGTATCTGGGATTTATTTATCTTCTATAATTGAAACTTTGTTGCCTTGAGTGGAGGCCACAGATGGCCAGGGCAGGCAGGAAACTTAGCTTCCTCCATCGCCGAGGTAACCAAGCCTCCTGCTTGCTCCAGCTGTGTGGCTGCTGGCTGCCATCTTGGTTGGGTTAATTTGCATATAGTCACTCTGATTGGATGGTGGGCATGTCTTGGGGCATAGTGAAGGTGCAGTCAATTTGCATGTTTCTCTTTTATTAGATTAGGTAGGGTATTTCTAAAATGCAAAATAATATCATTTTTCATGTTCAGGTACCAAATGCCTTAGAAGAGTTGTGTTAAAAACAAATTTGAATACCAATTTGCTAATGACCTTTTTCAAAAGTCTTTCATCTTTTAAATAGTAAGAGAAAACTGTTGTCAAAGATAGTTATGCTTTGGTTAAAATGTCAAAAATTCCAAATTATACTTTATGTTTCAAGGTGTGACTGGGATGTAAATACATTAAAAAGACTCCAAGCCACCCAGAAATAGAAAATGGATATCTCATTGTAAAATTAAAGGGATAACATTTGATAATAGAAATAAAACAAAGAAAATTTCTATTACCTTTAATCAGTGTAAAAGGTTAATCCTAGCTCCTTAAAAAGGAGAGGCTGCCCAGCCAGTATGACTTAGTGGTTGAGTGTTGGTTTGATTCCAGGACAGGATACATGCCCAGGTTGTAGGTTTGATACCCCGTGTGTGAGGTTGGGGGGAATGTGCACAAGGCAGCCTATCAATTATTCTCTCTCCTCATTGATGTTTCTATCTCTCTCTCCCTCTCCCTTCCTCTCTGAAATCAAAAAGAAGAGGAGCTGAAATTTGTGTCATTTTTAGACACACACACACACACACACACACACACACACACACACTGAGTGGCCAGATTATTATGACCACCCCATCAATACTTCATTGGGCCACCTTTTGCCTTCAATACTACTTCTTGGCATTGACTCCACAAGATGTTGAAAGGTGATGCAAGGAATCTGACATCATGCCTGATGGATAGCACTGTCCAGTTCTGTGAGATTTGATGGCTTGGAACCAGCTGCCTGATGGCTGTTTTAACTTCGTGCCACAAATGTCAATTGGATTGAGATCTGGTGATTGTGGGGGCCACCTAAACAAGGTAAAGTCTCCCTCATGTTCTTGAAACCACTCCTAGACAATACGAGCACCACGGCGTAGCGTATTGTTTTGTTGGCATAAGCCACCTCCATTGGGATATGCCATTTACATGATAGGATGAACCTGATCAGCAAGGATACTTAGGTATGTTGTGCTATTTAGAAGTTGTTGCACATGAATTAAAGGGTCCAAATTATGCCCCAAACCATAACACTGCCCCCACCAGCTTGAAGGGTTATACTCATGCATGTGGGGTACATGCTTTCATGCTGTTTCCACCAAATTCTCACTCTGCCATCTTCATGATGCAACTGGAAACATGATTCATTGGACCATATGACTTTTTCCAATGCTTGACTGTCCAATCCTGTGTTCCTGTGCAAATTGAAGACGTTTTATCTTGGTAACTGCAGACAGCAAAGGTGTTCAAACAGGCCTTCAGCTTCCATATCCCATACGATGCAGTGTACGGCTAATTTGCTTACAAAGGTCAGGTGGTCATAATAATCTGGCCACTCAGTTTGTGCGTGTGTGTGTGTGTATATCCAAAGTTCAAAGGCTGTTAAATCATGTTGTTTACTCATATCCTCAGAAAAAAAATCACTTCTACTATCATAGTAAACAACCTACTTCTCTATTTATGATGGTCTGGCCTTCTAGCAACTTCAGCGTGAAATTATAGCTTATTTGCCTACAAACTTCAGGTGGTCATAATAATATGGCCACTCAGTGTATATGTATATGTATATGTATATGTATATGTATATGTATATGTATATGTATATGTATATACTAGAGGCCCAGTGTGTGATTGAAATTACGTGAATAGCCCACCTCCCGCCATGTGAGGCACCCTGTGGGGTGCGGGGCTGAGAGGTGCTCCATGCACCTCCTGGTAACCAGTTGTATTCATGATGCCATTGATGCCTTTTCCCTTCCTTCCCCACTGCCCCGTGCTAACATGTATGACATCACCTGAAGGAAACTGGGGCCCTGTATTGTGTGGAGATTGAGCTCCGCAGGAACCTGCCTGATCGATCCAGTGAGGGTTGGGGTCATTCACTGTAGGAAAGGCTCAATTTAAATGAAGCCACTGCTTAGATTGGCACCAGCTGAGCCTTTGCTCTTTGCGGAGTGTTTATTATTCCTTCTGGCTATTTTCTTGTGGAAACCAAAAACTCAAGATAGCAGTGGAATGATGCATTCGCTTATCTGAAACCCTGCTTCTCTGGCACTGCAGGTAGCTGGGACCCAGGCCTGACTTGCACAGCACCCCGGGGGGCTGGGACCTGCACCTGACTCGCAGTATCCCCTGGCCTCGCTGCCATCCAAGCTGCCACACCGGCTCGGGCAGGTCCCCCTGTCTCTATCTCCCGTCTCCTCTCCGGGCCTCACCTGCATGCGCAACCTCCTCCTGTTTGGTAACCTGTTACAGTGTCCTGGCCTAATTTGCATATTACATATATAAATATATATACTAGAGACCCAGTACACAAAACTCGTGCACTGGTAGGGTCCCTAGTGGCTGCCGGCTGCCAGCCAGGTACTCCCTCCCTTCCCCTGGCTAGCTCCACCCTCAGTTGAACTCCCAGACGATCTCCCAGTGGAGGGGACAGTTTGCATACTATGCTTTTATTATATAGGATGTGTGTGTGTGTGTGTGTGTTCATTGAACTATGCATAATCTTTTTTTTAGTGGGGGTCCATTCCTTATTTCTTTTCTTTATATTTTTCAAGTTATCCCTGTAGGCACTATTATGTCTAGATATCCAGAATGACTGGACAAGGAAGGGTGGTGAGTGGAAGTAGAAGAGGACATAAAGGCGACAAATGGTGATAGAAAAAATAAAATTTAAAAAAATATATTGAAAAAGAACATGAATATACCAAGATATATTATTATTGTAAAATCCTGAGAATGTGAGGACAGAAAAAATGACCGCCTTAACTTTTACAAATGGGTGCAGTATTCCTGAGCAAAGGTAAGCTAGTGAGCCAATCACCATCTATCTCCATATAGAGCAAAATTCAACTGAAAGCAAAAGTATATTAAAAAGTAAGTTGCTACATGCCATTGATTTTTAATAGTTTCATATAAATAAAACGTCCTTAATCAAGATTCAGTAGACATCCCCTAGCAGGCTTACAAAAAGAAAAGAGTCTTAACCAAGCCATTTATATCAATAAAAGTGTGGAACCTGACCTTCTATTAAATAAATAAATAAGATAGATAAATAGATTCTAGTATTCATATGAGTAAGCCAGAATCAAGTATTGAGAATTTACTAGTCAAATGGTCTCGCAAAAATTGAAGGTGGCAATAGAGCAATATATATATATATATATATATACATTATATATATATATATATATATATATATACACACACACATGCAAACACACACATATATATTCAAATTCAGCTTATTATTTAATCATTTTTTCTGTATATATAATCATTCCAAGAAAGTTTCACCAATTTTCTTTTTATAGGAGAAATATGAAGCACAAGATTATGACTTTTTACTACTGATTCCCTATTCCCTTAAAAAATAAAAACAAAAAACAAAAATATGTTCACTAGAATTGTACTTTATTAGGTTTTTGATACATTATGTAGATGCATCTATGTGGGTTTGTTTGCTGAAGGTGTATTTATGTTTTACCACTGTTGTTTACACTCTCCCTAATTCTAAAATTTCCTGAAAGAAGTCTTAATTATTTATTTGAAATAATTTTTGAACCTCTATTATGTGCCAAGTCCCAACTATAAAATTATAAAATGATAAATTAGAAACAAAATTTCAGCTCTTATGAAACATGTGGTATACTAAGGAAAATATATATATATATCATGGTTAAATAAAATAATGCAATAACTGCCATGAAGGAAAATGAAGTCAGTGCCAAATTAAACATAATTTCCATAGCATTCTTAGGAGAAGCATCTTTGAGTTGATGAGACTTTAGCTGAGATCTGGAGGATGAGAATGACTAGGCAAGAGAATAATGACAGTGGGTGGAATCTCAGAGAATTCCATCTAAGACAAGTACAATATGATTTCGCTCACCTGGAAAATTTAATGAACAAACTGAACTACCAAGCAGAATAGAGACAGACTCATAGATAGGGAGCAGACAGATAGCTCTGATGTGTGTGGCTGGAGGTGGGGTGTTGAAGGGAGTAGGGAGGGATTGAGCCAAAAAGAAAATAAAAGAAAGAGAACTCAGGGACATGGACAACAGTGTGGTGATTGCAAGGTGGGGGAGTAAAGTGGGTAGAGGTGGATGAGAGCAGAGAGGGGATAAATGGTGATAAAAAAAAAATAAAATAAAATCCTATATAATAAAAGCCTAATATGAAAATCAACTTAACAGTAGAATGATTGGTCACTATGATGGGCACTGACTATCAGGGGGAAGACACTCAGTGTAGGATCTGCTCCCTGGTGATCAGTACACTCCCAAAGGGGGAGTGCCGCTCAACCAGAAGCCGGGCTCATGGCCTGGAAAGTGCAGTGGCAGCGGCGGGAGGATATCCGACTGCAGGCATAGGCCCGCTTCCACAAGAGGACACAGGTCAGGCTGAGGGACACCCCTGCCTCCTGCCATGCACAAATGTCATGCACTTGGCCTCTAATAAAAATAATTGCTTATAAAAAGGATAATGAGGGAGAATGGGATGTATTGGAGGAATTGGAAGACCAGTATGAATTGATTATATTGATTATGAGACATGATGAATAGAAATGAGGCAAGAAAGAGCAACATAGGTGTGATGATGAGTAGAGAAGATTTTAAGTAAAATGCAAAATTATTGAAGCATTAGTAATAGCAGTCAAGTAAATTATGAAATTTATGTCTTGCATTTTATAAAGTTAGCTGGATAAAAATTAATAGATAATGAATATAGGAAAGGATAGAGAATTGGTTTTATCTAAGTGAGGGATAATGGTTGCTTGGATAATGGCAGTTATAGTGGTGAAGGATAGAATTCAATTAATTCAAGATAATATTAAATGATTTTTGCAAGTATTAATGATTTGAGTAACTAAGGGAGAAAAAGGATTAAACCTGATTCTCCTACATCTCTGAATATGGCTTCATAGATCTAGTTGTCAATTAAATTAATTAAATTAAAATATAATTTTTCTTAGTAAATATATGGAAAGTGCTTGAAAAATAATGGAGATGATCCTTCAAATTTAAAGTACTGTTACCAACAACTATAGAGTTTTGTATATATTCTCAGTACCATAACTATATTAAATCACATTTCTGTCAATTTTAGCCACATTGCTCTTGATTTTTGACCAATTTCTCTAAATTAGTAAAAGAACTCGGAATTCATATGTTCTCTAGTTCACTGAGAACCTCAAAAAATCTACTGTGTTACTTAATGCATTATCAATATAAGTTCAGTACAATTATCACAAAACTCTGGGTAATTGTAACCCATAGTCAAAATTACATTTAGACTGTAATACCTAAACATTCCAGGCTTTAACAAGACAAAAAGAGAGAAGTAAAATCAGAGTTTGTGTTGTTGTTGTTATTGTTGTATTCATAAATAAAATGTGCCTTTAATAATCAAATGTACTATTATAAATAGCTTATCTATGATCACTCACTATGTGAGACTGCTGTTTTAGAACCTCCTTCTGGTAAGAGAGCCATCACTTGACAGTTGGACCAGCTTATAATATTTGATGTGAGACAAGGTGATAAGAAGCCACTCTTGAGGGGTGGGGAGGGGGAAAAAAGCCACTCTGTTTCTTAATAACTATTCTTATTCCAGTCCCTTTTCCTGATTAATGTGCTTTCTTGGCACCCAAAGAGTGCCAGGTGCTACTAATAAATTCATGCAAAATTCTCACCTTTCTGCACACTTGAAATACGACCATGAATGTATCAGAAGTCATCAGATGCCTAGTATGTTCACTGAGATGCAAAAGATGTAGAGAAATAATTGGCAATATGAGTTGTGTGCTTAATGAAATTTGGCTAACTTGTGTTAGCCGTTAATGCACTGCACTTTAATTGTCTACTCTTAAAAAAATTCTGGCGCACTGTAGTCTCTTTTACAGATTGTTTATACGCTTCATTAATGATATCATTTACATAGGTAGTCAGTGAATGGATTGGTAGGATCTGTATTTAGAAAGAAGTTGCTAATAATTGTTTGTTATAAAAACTAGAGGCCCTATGCACGAAATTCATGCACTCAGTGTGCGTGTGTGTGTGTGGGGGGTGCTTAGCTCTGCCCTCTCGCAATCTGGGAGCCCTTGGGGGATGTCTGGTTGATGGCTTAGACCTGCTCAGGGAGTGGGCCTAAGCCAGCATTTGGACATCCTTAGTACTTCTGCAGAGGCTCACCATTGCTGCTGTGCCTGCCAGCCATAAGTGCAGCTCAGGGCTTCTGGCTGAGCAGTGCTCCCCCTGTGAGAGCACACTGACCACCAGGGGGCAGCTCCTGTGTTGAGCATCAGCCCTCTGGTGGTCAGTGTGCATCATAGCAATCATTTGTTTGCCATTTGGTTGATTTGCATATTAGCCTTTTATTATATAGGATAAGAAATGATATTAGTTTAAGAATTCCAGTAAAAATAAAAAAGAAATAAAATTTGTTGTTAAACTAGTTTTAATAACTAATAATGTCTACTTATTCTATGAGCTAGGCGCATTTTGCTTTTTTGTTTCTTTGCTTGATTCTTACCTCATGTTTTTGGACTCTATTATTTACAACTAGCATATAACATCACACAGCTTGAACCTTGGTCCTCCTTGATGCTCTGTGGTTTCCAGCCACCTTGAATCAGTTCTTGCTCTTCTCACCAGTGCCTGTTCTATTGGAGGAGTCTTGCCATGCAGCCCTCTTTAACTAGTTAAATTATGCTTTCTCTTAAGACTGCAACTCAATTATTATTTTCTCAGGAAATCTTTCTTGACAAATCCTCAAATTATAGCATTAAGTTTTTTCCTCCATCAGTTGTGCCTATCCTAACAGAATGCTTGTATTTTTTTTCTGAACATTTAATCTTTGATTAAAATCCATTTCCTCGGCTGGACTGTAAGTCCCCTAGAGCAGAATCTATATTTTTATTGCCTGATATAATTTAATTAAGTCATCAAAATATTCTATGAAAGAGGGAAGAAAAGGAGGAAGGCAGGAAGAATTTAAACTAAATGTTTTGATATGGCCATTCTGCATTTACTATTTTATTAGGACTTTGTAAATACTTTATGTGAAAGTTATCATTATTTCTATCTTGAAGATAGATTAGAATTTTTATAGGTAGTTGAAACCAGAACATTGTACCGCAACAGTCTAACTCATTTGCCTATGTCCTTTATCACTGTTCTATCTAACCTCATAAAAATTATAAAGCTTGTGAAAGCTCACATTTTAATCACTTAAATATTCCAAACAAAATCACTTGTCTTTATTATATGAAGACAATATATATATATATATATATATATATATATATATATATATATATATATATATATATATTTTACTGTGTGGTATCAAAGAGGTTATGTTTACCAAAAAATTTGTCAAATTGATAGTATTAGAATAAGTTCTGCAATGTTCTGAGTACAGTTCAATGTAGCAGAACAAGGGGGAATTGGGATGGTGACTCTTAATTCCATCACTTACTAGTTATATAAGTACTTCAGAGTACTAGCTTCCTGTTATTAAAAAATGAGGATTATGATCATTCAAATGAAAACATTTAAAATGTCTTCAGCTCCATTATAAGTCAGGCACTGTGCTAATGCAAAAATTGATATTTTTAAGTTTATTGTTAAAAATATTACAGATCCTTCTTTTGCACAGGTGCAGTATATTCTATTGTGTAAATGTACCACAACTTTTTGTATCCACTCCTCTATGAAAGTATTACAGATGTTCCCTTTTTCCCCCTTTTACCCCCTCTTGTCCACTCCTGCACCCCTCCCTAGGCCTTCACTACACTATTGTCTGTATCCATGGATTGTGCATATAGGCATATAAATTCTTTGGTTAATCTCTTCCTGGCTCCTGCCTGCCCCTACTTCCCTCTGAGAATCTTCAACCTTTTGCATGCTTCCATGTTTCTGGATATATTTTCTTTGTCAGTGTATTTTGTTCATTACATTCCACATATAAGTGAAATCATGTGATATTTGTATTTCTCTGGTATATTTTGCTTAGCATAATATTCTTTGGGTGCCTCCGATAGTTGTCTCAAAGGATAGAATTGTATGATAGATTGCATTAGAATTGTGCTTTATTAACTCTAAAGTACTCTGTATTTTATATACTACCTGAAATATTGTTCCTTATTGACATGTACTATTTCCAAAACTTATTCAAATGGGATTTCAGAATTATTTTAAGTTCTCTACTTAAGTCTAAAGAGTTCCAAGCTTGTAAGTAACATTTATCCTTCATTCCATAGACAAATACAACAGTAATGTAACATCATGGTCACTCTGAGCTCCCTCATTGCTACTCCCAGGAGAAGAATGAGTTAGCTGAGAAATGAAACTCAGCTTATTTTTCTTTTTCTTTTTCTTACCTTTTCCTGTTCTCAGATTATATTCAAACATACTCTCTTTGCCTCAAAAAAATATAAAAGTAATAGTCCAGCAATCTTCCTCTGTGTTGGGTGAATTTGTATCTCAGGAAGGTGTAGATGAGTAAGCCACAGCCTAAGAAATGCTTCCCAGGAGCAGATTCATTAATAATAAAAGTTAGAGCTTCATCTTCATTTGACACTTGGACTTATTGTGTAATTGGTTTTGCCCTCAGGAAGGATTGTTGATAATAGCTTCATAAATACCCCAATAACATTGTTTTCATACTTAACTCTTCAGGTTTGAAATGTAAAGAATTGAGTGAAACTAGCATATAATAAAAAATAATTAATGTCCTAAAATTAAAATATGTATT
This sequence comes from Murina feae, assembly GCA_004026665.1. NCBI lineage: Eukaryota > Metazoa > Chordata > Mammalia > Chiroptera > Vespertilionidae > Murina > Murina feae. The sequence continues at coordinate 21,853 of PVJC01002609.1, forward strand.
TATTTAAAACCATTGGATAATGATCCAATTTAAATATGAATATGCTTATTTTTAAAAATCATCAATTTTTTTAAATCAGTGGAAACTTGATTATGAAATAAACTAATTGGAAAACATTTTGCAAACTATTAAATGTAGCTAGTAAGCTGCTGTTTATATATTTAGATTCATATTTATTACTATAAAATATAGGAAATATTATTTTTGTATTTAGGATTTGGTCCTTGTGAGAAATTGACTAACATATAGACAGGGAAACCTATTCTTCCAAAGTACTATAACATAAACATGTCAGTGTTGTTAGAATTGCCTGAGACGACTGGTTATAGTTTTGAGATAATAAATATCCAGGAGTTTAATATAGGTTCTTGCTACTTAAAGTATGCACAATGGACCAATGACATTATGATTACTGGAAGCTTGTTATCAATGTAGAATCTCAGGACCTCACTCCAAACTTGCTGAATCATAACATGCATTTTTTCCAACATTCCCATAAAATTGTAACCATAGGAATATTTTAGAAGCCCAATAAGGGTCATACACAGTGACATAAAATCATGTAAGTAAAAAAACACTACCTTTCTGTCAAGATAGTATTTGTTTATGAAAGTATTTTTGTATTCTTTAGCTGATGCCTTGCTAAGCTCCAACCATGAATAAATTAAAATGTGTGTTCAGTTCTTTTATTCTATTCCCAGTGTGATGTATGAGAACTATCAAAGTGTCATGAGGCTGTCTTTCAGTGTTTACAGAAACTCTAAGCCATGGATTCAGGTTCAGTCTAGATATTCTCATTCTAATTCTGTGCCTCCATGACTAAGTCCAAATATTACTAGACTCTGATAATGGGAAGAGCCAACTCCTCTTTTCCAGAGCACATATCATGGCATATAACATTCCACTGAACACACATTATAGCCAGGGAGCTCTATGAATACTTTGACAGTGTATTTGTCTTGCCTAATATAGTCCTGATTATTTTGTTGTCTTTGCATGATTAATAATGGGGTCCTGTTCCCTTCTAAAATGTCCTGGTAAATAATAACTTACATAGTCACTCTGTGTCTAAATTAAGCAAAAAAATAAAAATATCTGAATGACTATCTTTTCACCAGATAGCATCATATTCTCAGGCTCAATTTTACAACATAAGCAGAATCTTAGGGCAAATTCTACTCTCCATATGTTTGAAATAGTGTTTTTTTGGGGGGAAACTTCATACTATTTTCTATAGTGGCTGCATAATTTTACCTTTATTTTTTACATTTCATCAACATCAATTGTGTATAAGGGTTTCAATTTATCCACATCTTCACCAGCACATCTTTTTTTTATAATAATTGCCATCTTAATAGTGAGGAAATGGCATCTCTTTGTGGTTTTGATTTGCACATCCCCAATGATTAGTGATGCTGAACCCCTTTACATGTCTTCTTTGGAGAACTGTCTATTTAAACCTTCTGCCCAGTTTTTAAATTGGTTGTTTATTGTTCTCTTTTGGGGGTTATTTTGCCATTAAATTGTAGAAGATACTTAGATGTTTTGGAAATTAACTTTTTATGAGATATATGGTTAGCAAGTATTTACTCTCATTCTGTTGGCCGCCTTTTCACTCTGTTGATTGTTTCTTTTGCTGTGCAAAGCTTTTATATTTTCATGTCCTCTCCCTTGCCTATTTTGCTTTTGTTGTTTTTGGTGTCAGATCTATGAAATTATTGTCAAGGTCCGTGTCACAAAGCTTTTCTCCTAGCAGTTTTATAATATCTAGTCTTAAATCTTTAATCTGTTTTGAGTTGATTTTGTGTGTACTGTGATGTAAGATAAGAGTCCAACATCCTTTTGCATGTTGCAGGATATTTTTGTTGTTTCTTTAATTTGTTTGTTATTTTGTAGAGCAATTATACCTCAATAAAGTTGTATAGAAAAACAGAAACATAAAATAAATAAGATGGTGCTGAAACAGAGACTTATAACTAAAATGCTTTTGAATGGTTTTCTTTTTCTTTCTCTATTCCACCTCTTTATTCCAAACATCACTATAAATTCATTTTGTTTTCTGGCTGATACATGATAGCAGATGTGACTATTTCATCCTGAAATCTTTTACAATATTTAGTGTATTTGAAATATATGAGAGTGCTGCTATGTGGCAGTGTCAGAGACAGCCTGAGCACTGCTCAGCACTGCTGCTCTGAGTCCATATATTCTTCTACATTCTCCCATTTGACTACGCCACACAGTTCAATTCTCGGTGGCAGGGCAGACGGAGAAGTTGTGGGTGTAGGAGAATACTCTTTACTGCAGAAGTCAAGGGCCATACAGACCTCAGACAAAACAGTCCTTCACAGCAAAGTCCATGAAACAAGCAGCCATACACCTGCTGGTATTACATAGCTTTCCTACAAGGCACCGTTAATCTCTGTACCCACAGTTATCTGAGCAGCTACATGCGGCCCCTAGGCTTACAGCTTTATATAGCAGCAGTACCTGAGCTCTCCCTTAGAGTTACAACCTCAGTAGCCTCTCCAGCACACTCTGGCTCAGCAGCTCTTCCTGTCTCCCCTGCCCAGCACACTGGCTGGTTAACACCATAGCTATAAATGAGTTCTCTATAAGCTCTTAGTCTTACATTGTAGCAAGACCAGCTCTCAGCTCCTTCTGAGCTCTGTAGCTTCTCCTGCACACAGGAGCTACATTCTCTGTGACTGCCATCTCTGTTTCTCTGAGCTCTCTGTCCAGCTGCTCTCTCTCTTGCAAACTCCTGGTCAGTAACTTGTATATTACTCTAGAGACAAAGAAGGCAAGTTGCTAACAGTGACATCAATCATTTGCATTGCAGAAGGTCACAGGTACCGTGTGTCCTTGCACCCATTCATGGTGTCTTGGCCTGGGGCACCCTGATTAGGCTCATGCTCAGAGCAATCTTCCCCTATGTTCTCCCATTGGCCTTGACTTTCCGGGGACCTTGATGTGGTTTCCACAGGCAGCTATTACGCTGGATCTTGTTGAGGTCATGGAATGTTATACCTAACATTTCTCCAACTTCCCCAGTTAGAGAGTAGAACTGGACTAGAGCTTGAGGCTACAAGCCATGGTAATTTTCACTGTTTCTCACTGTATATTTCTAGTTATTTTTCTTATACTACCACAAGTATTTCCTGAAGGTAAGGGAAAAACCTTCAAGACACTGTTTTTCCAAACATGGAAGGCAACCAAAAGGCATAAACCCAATGACATTTTAGCAGCCTGCTTTATTATACCAATATGTTGAAGGTTTCTAGAAACAGACTGAAATACGGAGGAGTGTGCAGGAACCTTATTAGGTAATGATCTTCATAGCATTACCTGCACAAGGAAAAGGAAGGAAACTGAGCTGGGAAGAACAGCAAGCTGGACTGCAAAGCAGTTTCAGAAAACCCCATGGGGAGCTCTGCAACTGGGATGTCTCTTTAGAATTATTCCAAGTTCATGCAAGGTGGCTAGATGCATACTCCTTACCAACAAGTTAAACTTTGGGCAATAAAATTGTTGAGAGCTGTTTATTCACATGGATTTTTTTTTTTTTTTGAGGAAAGCAGAAAACGGAAAAGTTAAATTAGGCAATAGTCTTGAAAGGTCTTCTCTGTCTCTCAAATTTTTATCTAAAAATTTAGCAAACAATAGTCCCTGCCTTGGCAAAAGATCAAGGACATTTATTTTCTAGTTAACCCAGTATGAGAAGAAATTTTTAAAGTATCATTTTCAAGCTCAGCTGGCGTAGCTCAGTGGTTGAGCGTCGACCTATGTAACCGAAAGGTCATGGTTCCATTCCCAGTTGGGCACATGCCTGGGTTACGGCCTCCAGCCCGTGTGGGGCATGCAGGAGGCAGTTAACCAATGATTCTCTCTCATCATTGATGTTTCCATCTCTCTTTCCTTTCCCTTCCTCTCTGCAATCAATAAAAATGTATTTTAAAAATGATAAATTAAGAAATAAAATATTCTTGATTGTTTAATCTGTCAAGTATTTGAATGATAAATATGATGATCCTTTTAGTAATAAAGGATAACTTATTGTACCACAGGGTAAGAGTAAGTTGTGGACTAGAAACTCAGTTGGTTGTAACTTATATATTTTTATTCTCTTCACCCCAGTTGTTCCTTTATAACTTACCCCTGGAAGGAAGGATCACTTCGGTCCATACTGAAATGAAGTTAAGCTCAAAGGAGGTTTATTTTGTAGAAGCTCTCGCGCAAAGTTATCAGAATCCCTTCTTCCTCTTTCTAATCAAAATGAGGTTTGATTCTCAATAGCCTCCACTGTGGGATGAGGGATAGTTGAATCTCAACTCAGCAGAAAGAGAAGGAAAAAAAGAAAATGAGAGAGTGTGTGGATAGGGTAGTTGTTCAAAAGCATTGAATGGATGAAAGAACACGTCACTTAGAATATGAAATGGTGGGTTCCATGGCCAATTACCAGCTATACCTTAAAATTATCATCCCCCCCCACACACACACACACTTTTATTCTCCTCTTTAAAATGGAGATATACATTTCTCAAAATACACACCAGGAAAAAATGGGTAACAGAAAAATAGGCAGCAGGGCTGGTTTCCTAGCACCCGTCTCTTTAATTTTTCAGGTCATTTATAATCATTTCCTTCAGATGGATGACTTGTAAGGAGGAAAAATTGGCTTGATTTTAAGTAGACAGAACAAGTCCTAAAAGGAACTGACATGACTCAAAATGTTCCTCGGGTTTCATCCTTAACTTCTGTGTGAAATAGTGATTTAAATGGCGATTAGGCAGAAACAAAGGAAAGCATCTTGGGCACAATTATCAAGCTGCTAATATCCTGGGTGCAGCATAGCATGAGTCATTTCTGTTGCCTTGTTCCATCCCACTGGGCTACAATCCAAATTTACCCAGACATTCACGTGTGGATGAAATCACTGACAGTCTCATGCTTGCAGTGTTCGTCCCCCACTTATTTGTCTGATGCAGCACCTGCTTTCATAGTGCTCTTCTTGTCAGATATCCAGGCCTCAAAAGCAAAGCGCACAGGTTCCTTTCTATTCTGATCCTTGGAGGTCATTTCCTTCCAGTTTTGCCCAACTTTCAAATGTGTTCACTGTTAAATGTACCTCTGCTTATACCTTGTTGGTGTGCTGTTTGCAATTCTATAAGTCCTTAATTTTTTCAAAATTTTCTTGGCTTGCACCACACCTAATTGAATACATTTCCTATCTTAGAAATAGTTGGGTAGAAATATTATTTTTAGAAATATTTATACCGCAAAGAGTTACATCTGCTAAAAGGAAACAGAAATATAAATTGTTGCACATTCAAATTCTCTGCTTTTTCATTTCTTTTTCTCTCTACTGCCATTCCCATAGGGAAACTTTTGCAAACTTAATCAGGATTATCTCACATCATTTAAAGGTGAAAAAAACAACTAAGGAAAATTCATCATTCTAGTTAAAATATTTTGTTATTTTCAAATATTTCTTATAATTAAAAAATCTTGTTCAATTATTTTGGTTCTTATAGCAAATAAGAGTTTGAATATAGCCAGAATTAATTCAGTTTTCAGAAATATTCATATAAAAATATATATATATATATGTGTGTGTGTGTGTGTGTGCGTGTGTAATATATATGAAAATGAATATGTATAGAAAGCCTTAAAATGGTAAAGGAAAAAAAAATAAACCAATTGAAGGAACAGTAATAAAATGAAATTTTCAAATTTATATTGTATCTATTATATATAACATATGCATATACAAATTTATATTATATACTAGTATATGTATATACATGTATATATGTACATAGATGAGAACAAGAGAATCTGTTACAAATTTATGTAAATTTCAAAATATCCCATATATACATATATGTGTGTGTGTGTGTGCATACACACTAGGGGCCCGGTGCACAAAAATTTGTGCACTCGGGAGGTCCCTCAGCCCGGCCTGTGCCCTCTCGCAGTCTGGGACCCCTCAGGGGATGTCTATCTGTTGGTGTGCCTGGCCAGCCTGGGTGAGGGGCTGATGCTGTTTGCAGGCTGCCCAAGCCCCCCAGTGTGGACCCTCACCCATGAGGGTGTGGCAAGCCTGGGTGACAGGCTGAGGGCTGTTTTCAGGCTGCTCACAGTCCCTTCAGGGTTTGGGTCCCTACTGGGGTACCTGGCCAGCCTGGTTGCAGGGCTGAGGGCCGTTTTCAGGTTTTCAGGCTGCCCACAGCTCCCATTGACCCAACGTTCCAGCAAGGCTGGCTGGAAATCAGGTTTCTGGGGTTTATTTATCTTCTATAATTGAAACACTGTTGCTGTAAGCCCCAGGCCTAGGCAGGTAACAAAGCCTCCTGTTTCCTTCAGCTCTGTGGCTTCTATAATTGCAACTTAAGTAGAGAGAGGCCCAGCCAGCCTACATAGGCAGTTTACTCCTGGTGCAATAGAAGCCTCCTGTTTGATCTAGTTCCATGGTGGTTGGCCTCCATCTTTGCTGGGTTAATTTGCATACAGCCACTCTGATTGGCTGGTGGGCGTGGCTTGGCTGGTGGGCATGGCTTAGGCGTCCTGGAGAAATGGTCAATTTCAATATTACTCTTTTATTAGAGTAGATATATATGACCTCTACATTAACATGGTGCTGCAATATGGAAAAAAGGAACTTAGAATCAGTTCTTGCCCCAAAGGCACATAATTCAGATTTGTCAGGCATAAAAAATGCAGAATCCAGGTGAGTAGAAAAACTCATATTAATGCTCTCCTTGTGTTGCTGTTGGCAAAGCATCCCTAGCTGAAGGAGCAAACATTTAAATGCTTATATAAAATGTGAAAGAAACACAAGAGGAAATTTAAATACAAAGTGATATGACATTAAATTTCTCAGCATAACCCCAGCATTTTAATCACTATCAGTCATTCAGTCAAGAATATGGGAAACTCAAACCAAAACTCGTTGCAATTTTTGTTAAATAAATGTGCCTTTATTTTTTAAATATATTTTATTAATTTTTTACAGAGAGATAGGGAGAGAGATAGGGAGTTAGAAACATCGATCAGCTGCCTCCTGCACACCTCCTACTGGGAATGTGCCCGCAACCAAGGTACATGCCCTTAACTGGAATCGAACCTGGAACCCTTCAGTCCACAGGCTGACCCTCTATCCACTGAGCCAAACCAGTTAGGGCCAAATGTGCTTTTAGATAGACTCTCATCATGGTCCTGAGAGGAATAATACTCATGGCAATAGGAGTAGAAAGGGTTTTCTTCTGACTGAAAAGCAAAGGGCAAAGTGGAACACTTAATGGACTTCCTGCTTTAATCACCTTGAAACATAATATTAGTTAAGTTTTTAAAATGCAAAAGACACAGGGTAGTATTTTTGTTTAATCTTGACAAACTTAGGCTAATTTGGAACACCTGTGCCTAATGCTATTTAACATAGAACATATATCTTGAGTATATGCAGACAACTGAAAAGCTTAAGTACATTTAGTATGCAAACATTTTGTAAGATTCTAGATGCAGGTGTTATGTGTGTGTGTTTTTTAAAGTGTACCTGCAAAACACTCACAGATGAGTAAATAAGCACTGAAATGATCTTGTGCTATTGGAGTATAGGAGAATACCAATTACAATACATAGCACATGCTCATCAACTATATATTTCCACTAATAAGAATACAAAATTAGCTTTTAAATGGTAGATGCATAAAACCATTGCTTCTGAATAATAGGCAGTAGTCACTGCTATGTTTATATCATCATAGTAAACATTTTATTTCTAAGTTTCTCCTACATTATCCTTCACAGAAAATAGTATCACGATAGTGTAATAGGTACTTGTTTTATTGGCATTGCCCTCATCCACTCATGCCTTCTAGCTTAATCATGCATTCAGCCAAAGACCATGTTGGAAGAACAAACACCTGGACTCTAGTGCAATATTTTTTATTATTTATCATAAATTAACCAGGGCTAAGTTCTTCATTATTTCTAAGTGTCTAGATCACTTGTGGTATGATCTCTCAATGACAAGATACACATGTCACCTAAGAATATTTCTCACCGTGTATTTTCAAGTTGTCAAGGATTCTGAAACTTTGTGCTACTTACTGACACTTCCTCATTATTTACTGCCTGATGTTTAAAATGCATACTAAAGTGTTCAAGAAAAATTGTAAACACATTTCAGTATCAGCTTTTATCTCATCCACACACGTACCTACACCCCCCACACCACACATCACACATATATATCTAAATGATTTAGCAACTTGTTATGATTCAATGAGGGGTCTTCAGGTATTTTTAGAGATAATTTGCTTAGTAGACATGGATAGAGAGGGAGATATATTTATACTTTCCTAAGTGGTTCTTTATTAAGATGTCTTTAAAATAGAAACTGTAGGAGTAGGCATTTTAGAATACTCTTCCTTCCAGGTGATTTTTCTTTTACACAGTCGTTGGGAAAATGTATTTTCCCCAAGGGAATTTAAAAGAGTTGAGAGCAACTGTTAAAATAATAGTAATCCTATGTCAATCACAGTTTAGCAATGCAATTAAATTCCATTCAAAAAGTATACACTGTGGGCCTAATTAGAATAAAGTACTGAACTAAATTGGTATAATTTATAAAACTTCTTCAAATGGTAAATATCTCAGATAAATACTGCCTTATTCACAAGCTTATACATTCACATTTGGGGTACTTACCTGTGTTTATATTACGAACAGAAAAAAAATACAACAAACCATATTTCTCAATGTTGAATTGACTAAAAATGTTAAAATCACTTAGACAGAAAATGGGACTCATAAAGAACTTTTAAAAATCGTATTGGAATTAAATAATCCCCGAGTTATACCAACATCTTAGATGTAATTCAGTACTTAGGGGCATTAAGGCCCTGGTTAAGTTCTTAGGCCAATTATGGTAAGGATCAGAAGCTCAATTTTTAACCAATTACCTTTATATCTAACACTTTATTTCACTGTGTGTTTTCTAAAGTTTCTATTTATACTGGTAGACATTAATTATGCTTTAATTTTTTATTTTTTATTTTTTTATTTTTTTGCTGTGGCATACTAAAACTTCTGTCAAGAGATTTACCCCACTTTTTTAAAAAAAACTATCATTTTTTTTATTGATTTTAGAGAGGAAAGGAGAGGGAGAGAGAGATAGAAATATCAATGATGAGAGAGAATCTTTGATCAACTGCCTCCTGCTCCCCCCTGCCCCCCACCCCGGGGATCAAACCCACAACTCTGGCATGTGCCCTGACTGGGAATCGAACCATGACCTCTTGGTTCATAGGTCGACAATCAATCGCTGGGTAGAGAATCCTGAAAAGTTTAATTGCTGCCTGAAAACCAAAAGAAGGTAGTGAGTAAATATGTTCTATAACCTCATGTTTAGTTTTAAACATCAAAGACTATAGCCTTTATCCATTTTTAATTCCTTGGGGTTTTTTGTTGTTGTTGTTTTTTATATTGCAGCAAGCAAACTTCCTTCCATAGAAAGGAATGAGGATTTCCTAGAAAGTCTGGACTTCCAATTGGATGCAAAAATTGATGAAATTTTGTTATATTTTTTGGAAACGGAAATTGTTTCAGTGGTATAAGAAATATTTATGCTATGTCAACTGGAACCATTTTTTTCCAAGTATAAAAGAATAACATAGACAGATGTTGGAAGAAAACTGATTATACCAGATATATATTACTTGTTGATTTCCATTATGTGAATGCCTCTTAAGTTTAGAAGAAATCCCCAGATTGTTGGTATGCCTATGGAGAGGCAAAGCCCCATCCTATCCCCACACTGTAATAGGTCATCTATACTAATAAAAGAGTAATATGCTAATTAGACCAGATGTCTTCTGGACATCCTTCTGGACAAAGCGACAGTGGCAGGGGCTGACGCAGAGGCAGTTAGGGGTGATCAGGCTGGCAGGGGAGAGCAGTTAGGGGCAATTAGACCAGCAGGCAGAGTGGTTAGGGGCAATCAGGCAGGCAGGCAGGTGAGTAGTTAGGAGCCAGCAGTCCCGGATTGTGGGAGGGATCCCTATAGGAAAGGGTGAAGGCCAGACTGAGGGACCCCCCCCCTCCCATGCAGAAATTTCATGCACTGGGCCTCTAGTCTAAATATAAAGATGAAAAAAAATCAACAATCTATAGAAGCAAAGAGAAGGTCAAATTGCTCAGATTATATTACACCATTTATCATGCAAATATGAGTTTGGAAAATCTATGTTAAATTCATTGCATGATATAATATAGGAAGATATTATAATTTTGTATTTTTTGAGTTTACCCTCAACTGTCAATACTTTATGGAATAGTTGATAGAAGTTGGAGCAGCATATAAAACATTGAATATTGCAGGTAGATAAATCCTAGGGTTGTGCACATTTGAAAATATTTATGAAGGCTTTTTGTTAGATTAAGAGCCAACTTTTGAGACTCACAGTGACCCAGAAAATTATATTTATCTTATTTATCTGACAGGAAGTAGAAAACAGCAATGCCAAAAGATTGAATTAAAAAAAATGTTTTGCTGTTTTATTCAAGGAAATTAAAAAAATTGACTAATTTTAGTGCACTTTTGAGGTTTCTTCTTGTACTTGCCATCTGTTCTTAATTTATAAATATCATTGTGCTTCTAGCTCACTTATGGGCTCAGTTTTTATTTATAGTTTATTCTTATGTGATATCATCTAGCTTCCTGGCTTTAAATAACAACAATACGCCAGGTCTTCCCAAATGTCTCTTTAAATCTGAACTTTTCTTTTAACTCTAGACTCTTATGTACAACTAAATACTATCAGTAAAATGAAGTGAAATTGATGGCATTTGACAATTTTTAGCTTACCAAAAAAGAGACAGTTTTATATGGTTCACACTAATCAATATCTTCATTTGAATGTTACATAGCAGTCTCATATTTAACAATTCGTAAGTGCCCACTATCATAAACATGCATAGATAGGATACATTTAACAAATCTATGGTATTTAAATGAGTTACATTTTATTTCATAAAGGAAATGATTAAGTATAGTTTATATTATAGTTATAGTACATACTCATTTTCCCCCACCACAGTCGGAGAGAAATCACAGCCACCTAACCTCTTTCTTGCTTGTTGTGGAAAGCAAAAGGACTGTGTTTTGATTAGTAATTGCCATTTAAGTATTTAAACAAGTGAGGTGAAAATCAGTGGGACAGAGAAACACAGCATGTCTGATTGTGAAAACTGAGTGATCAACAATATCGTGTTATACCTAGATATATACTAAAATCACAGAAAATTGGCCTAGGTCTGACTATTCAAAAGGAACTATGCATCCGACTAACATCTTAATCAATAGCATTTATATTTTCATTTTTGAAAAGTTCAAAAAGATGAAAATAAAAGCAGTAGATGATAAGTTGTAAAATAAAGCTTGAGGATGATATCAATTTTCTGATTTGAGTGATATAATTCATTTGAAATATACAGATCATAGGTCTGAGATGGGAAATATATTTGAAAAATATTTAAATGAGACTAGATCAGCTCATGACCCTTAGTGTATCTTTTCTAAAGAATAGCAAAGAAGGATTTAAGTATTGAATGGTGTAGAAAAATCTAAGTGTTTAAGAGTATAGAAAATTGACTACAATATGAGAACCAATTTTGTAGTTGTCGTTGTTAGGTTCTAAGGGTATTCACACATATACATTTTAAGTGATGATCAATAGATAAATTAGTAGGTGTGCTGTGCAATACTCATTACTCATTTATAGTCAAGCCCCTGATGGATTTTATGGTTTATAATTGTCTTTCTTTTGATATATAAACACCCAAATTATGACATAATCTGGTGTCATCTTATTTTACGGACAAGGAAAGTGATAATTAAAAATATTAACTTGCTTTTAACAAGTAAATAATAAGGCCTAGCAAGTTTGCCACCAATTGTATTCACATTATGATGCTTTCTGATCAAAAACTAATATTGTTGCTTCAGAAAACTTTATATTAGTATTCATGACTACTTATATTTACCTCTTGTTTTTTGTTGTTGTCGTTTTTTGTTTTTTTTTGCTTTTAGCCAATAGATTTTTATCATTTGAATCACTGGCCTATGCATTCCCACATGCACATGCCCAGAGTTTATAGCTAGTCTTACTAAAATAATTCATACTTATTAGAACGTATATGCTTAATTAATAACTGTTTTTATTTTAGTGAAAATATCATAAGGAAAAACCAGCTTTATGTTTCAAAAATGTCAAGACTAAGTTTTCTAATTAAACAAGTAAGATAATAAGGATTATAATTGTATGAGTTCTTTTTTTTTCCCTGTCTCATTTTCTTTGAATTAATCTACCAAATAAAAAATGTTATTGTCTCTAAAGATGAAAGATCTCCAGTGAAGTGGCAATATACTTTTATCATATGGAGGAAAATAAAAAATTAAAATATATTTTAAAGAGAACACAGTAAGTTCCATAAATTTAAGAAACAATGCAAGAAAATTAAATGTTATACACATCAGAAAAACAAAATTTCTTTACTTGTAAATGACATGATTTTACATGTAAAAGCCACCAAGAAAACTACGAAATCATGGATAAATGACATGTGAAATTAGCAATATTTCAGTATACATGGTAAATATATAAAGCTCAGTTATAGTTTTCTACATTAATACATTTATATTGATACATAAATTATGCCATTTATATTATCAGTGTTAAAAATGGTATAAATTTATGGTAAATATGCAAGAAATGTATATTGAAAACATTGTGGGGAAAAATTAAATGAAACAAATGGTTCAAGGAATATACCATGTTTATGGTTTATAAAATGTAATATTGTTAAGCTGTCAATTTTCCCCAAATTCATCTATAAATTTAATTCATTGTCAATCAAAATATTAGGAAAAATGGGATGGAGGTTTTACTAGCATTTAGCTATTTACTAAGTAACAGGAGCTTTATACATGTATATTTTATCTCCACCCATGTGATGAGTACATTAATATTAGCTTTTATTGCAGACATAGGAAATGAGGCTCAGAAAAATTAAATAGGTTGTCAAGGATTAAGAACTTAGATTTTTGCTCATTTTTTAAATTCAGTTATGTTTTTCCTTTAATGTTAAGGGAAAAATAACAACAATGAGACTTTTAAAATTATATACAAAGCAATACAATTTTAGTTCTTAGTTTATTTTTCCATAGCATATTTCATATTGCTTCAATATGCGTTTCAAATTTTATCTCCAATACCATTTTTATTGAATGTGCTCACTATTTCTGTGGAGGAAATAGAAACTGATATTGTTTCCATCATCATTCAGGAGTAAAATCAGCAAAAACAAAAAGTGCCTTTCATTTAAAATCATCCACAGGTTCTGAGGTAGAGCCATGAATTTTCCCAGGATCCTGGAATAGCAGCTTAGACCAATATCATGAGTTAGATCATGCTAATCACATAGGAGGTTATAAATAAGCATTTGATCAATTTAATCACCTGCCTAGGTCCATGGAACAGTTTATTTATTCTGACATAGTTACCTTTCCATTTCTGCTTAAACATGAAAAATATGCAAAGGATTCATTTTGATTATTTGATCACAATTTTTGGCTCTAGAGAGAAGTAATCATTAGATTTAGAGTTTTAAGGGATGTAGAAATCATGTGAACAACTGTTATCATTCAGATGGACTTGCAAGAGTTTGCTAAAGCAATTATTATCTGACTTCAGATCTCATGATCTCAAAGCATTGTTCTTCTTGTATCCTGCTCTTTTCCACTAGCTCATGCAATTCATCATGGTACTAGTTTCACTCCAGGTACTAGAAAACATTGTTAAAGTTTAAAAGAAACACTCTGAGCCCAGCCAGCATTACTCAGCAGTTGAGCATTGACTTATGAACTAGGAAGTCAGGGTTCAATTCCTGGTCAGGGAATATGCCTGTATTGCAGGTTTGATCCCCAGTGTGGGATGTGCAGGAAGCAACTGATAAGTGATTCTCTCTCATCATTGAAGTTTCTCTCTCCATCTGCCTCCCTCTCTGAAATCAATAACAATATTTTTTTTAAATCCTATATAAAAAAAGCTTAATATGCATATTGTCCCCTCAACTACGAGTTCAACTGGGAGTTCGACCACTCTCTATGATGTACACTGACCACCGGGGGGCAGTGTAGGACATGATGGGCGTCAGTGACGAGGCACTGTCAGCGGGATGGCAGTGGAAGTGCTGCCGGCCCTAATGGGCTTCTGGGACCCCAGGGGCCGATCAGGCTCACCATGGGTTCACGCAGGAGCCAGTCTGCCAAGGCTGGCTGGGAGAGAGCATGCTGCCTGCCCGGCTTCCATGCAGGGCTGCTGGGTGTCCCAGAAGCCAATGCTGCACCCCAGCCCACAGTGTCTAGCTACGCTTACCACATCGCCACGTGGGGACTTGGGCACAGTGATTCAGGCAGAGGGGGGCAAGTGGAGGCCCGGGGGCCCAGATCCTGCCCAGGGCCCAGAGGTCGCTGGGACCTGCCCTTCCATGCCAGGCACTCATGCTTTGATCGCAAGCCAGGCCTAGGTTCTGTACCCGTGCACAAATTTTATGCACTGGGCCTCTAGTGAATAAATAAAAGAGACTCTCTGAGGGACTCTGCTTTTGTCAAAGTATAAGTTTATAATGTATTCAGAATACCACCATATTGTTTATACTGCAGTAATAAAAAGACTAAGCAGAGTTTTATTGTCAGTTTTAAAAATCAGCAACACAACCAAGTGCAGCCAGCTCTAAACTCATGCTGTGGAAAGTATGGACTATGAAATGGTTCTCATTATTTCTTCCTGGCAGCTTTTGAAAGAGAATTCTAATGTTTTATCTTGTCTGTATTTTATACTTGCAAGATATGTTCATAAGATATTTTACAATTAATGTATATAAGAAAAATTGCTGCATTCTAAGAAACTTATCAGAGAAATGCCAGTTTCAATAAAATATCTGCCTAATCTTGTACCATACATTCCTGTAAAAAGTTATCAAACTTAAAAAAAGAAATTACAAAACTAATCAAAGTACATGAGCAGTTTGTACAATCTACTATGACAGCAAATACTTTGGGTTATTTTAAAAAGTAAAGATCCAGGGTACAGACACTAAATAGTACAATTTGTGGTAAATGTCAAGGAACATTATTCTGATAAATGCCATTGTAATAATTAGATGGAAATTGTCCTGAGTATTACATGCTATATAATCAGCTTTGATAGAAGGGTCAAAGGTGCAAATTTCATGACCATTAAGTGAAAACATTTATCTGATGTTTTACTGGGTAGAAAGACATGGAGAAGATAACAATTTGCAGTAAAATCATTCTACTCAGCTATAATGTAGGCTTGTAGGTTTTTTGAGTATACTATACACTTCATTCTCTTTGTGAGTGTAATTGTAATGATTTTAAATACATCAAAGTCAAAAATGAAGTTCATTAAAATTGTAGTTTTCAGTTATAATAAAAATAAACACAAATATATGATTCCTGAAGTTTCACTCCAGGTACTGACTATGGGAAGCAAAGAACTTTTATAATTTTCCCATCAAGCAGGACAAGTTGTTAAAAAAAAAAGTTTGGTTATTTCTCTTTCTCTTTCTCTTTCTCTTTCTCTTTCTCTTTCTCTCTGTCTCTGTCTCTCTCTCGCTCTCGCTCTCGCTCTCTCCCTCCCTCTCTCCCTCCTATTGAAACAATAGTGTGTAAGTCAATATAGGAAATGACAACAATACGGAATATACTCTCAAAAATTATCTTTTTGGAACACAAAACTATATATGAAATAATTAAGATATATGCAACATATTGTTTAATCATTTTTCTAAGTCAGAGCTTTTTAAACTGGGTGAGATATTAATCCCTCAGCCTCAGGAAAACCATCAAACCCCCCCCCCCATTTATCCTATTGTACCATACACATGGTATGTGTTTCATGATATTACAAATGTTGAGACTTACGGGCCTCACAATAAGTTGTATGGGAAGTCTGAAAAGGGAAACGTCATTATGGATTTTCAGAAATAAGGAAGATGGAAGAGGTTGCTAGCAGGACACCAACAGTACTTAGAAGCTTTCACATTTAGAATGCTTAGCTCAAGAGTCATGGCTGGCTGACATCCTGTCTGGCTTCTCAAGGAATTCTGTCTAGCTGCCTGTGTATATTTGGGCATAAAAAAGAGGGAAAGAAGGATGGTGTGAGAGGGAGCCAAGGTGATTTTGGAAAACCGTAATTGATTTGTCACTCCACGAGTCCCACAGAACTCAAGGTCAGTCTAAATCTGAGGCAGAAAACCTAAATCTGTTTGGCAGTGACTGAATGCTTGCCACAACCCAGATTGGAAGAATCTATAAAATCAGTGACTTTATGAATCAAGCATAACATATATCTGCCCTTTAATGGGGCAAAAATAATATTTTAGTATATCCTCAAAAGTGACAAAATGTGGCTTGAGAGAATTCAGATGAAGGTACTTGTTAACAACTATTCAATAATAGAAGCAGGCAAGATATTTTATGGAAATACACATTGATGTTTTAATGGCAGAGGTTTTTACAACCTTATGTTTTATCCTTTATGAATTCAAATTTCAATATATTATTAAAAATATAGTCAGCCAATGTGTTTCTAAAACATCTAAGAAATTCACATTCTGTGATTTTTAGGCGATTGAAATAAATTTATTTTAACTGTAAGAAATATGTAGGTAAAAATGTACACTTCTTTTTGTTAGCTGGAACGCATATAGTCAGTTCATCTTTACAACATAATGAGTTCTTTCTTTCAAATCTATGTTGTTCTATTTATTAAAGAATACATTAAATTTAAGAAGATCTCATAAAATAAGAGCTTTAGTGTCTTTATTTTAATAAAATTGGTAAGGCAATGAAATGTTATTTAGAGTCAACTTAAATAAGAAATTTATAATCATGCCATCTGATGTGCAAAGCTGTTGCCTATGTTTATTATACAGGTGGCTGTTATATTTAAAACCTTTTTATTTCTCTCAGACCACTATTCAGATGGGTGACGGGATAATTTGTCTTGTTCAGTGAATTCCTGATTGTTGTACAAGGAAAAGTTCTCTCACCTTTCAGTCAACAATTCATCTTCCTGTGGCGATTTATTTTACTATTTTTAGAAATGCTTTACTACCTACAGACTAGGCATGACTTTTTTGTTCTGGGCATCAACTGAGCTCTAAATAGTTACGCAAATTATAACAAGTTCTAAACTTCTTGAATTTTCTATTACAGACAATTCTATGTCTTTTTTAGTACACAATTTTACAAACAATATAAAATTTAGAGGAACATTTAGTGTATCTATAGATCAACTATATGTTTATGGTTATCTTTGATAAAGAAGATGCAATTACATTACACAGGTGGCAAAATCAATGCTGAAATAATATTTGGAGGATTCAGGAATATTTGTTGCTGAGTCATAGGCTGTAACTGTATTCTGATCACAAAGGAAGAAGTTCTAAGACAGAAGGGGCATTTATGAGAGAGGAAGAGGACAGAGAAAGGATTCACATTAGATCCTTCTTATGTTCCAGTAGTATCTTTTTTTAAAAAAAATTTTGTTTTATTGCTTAAAGTATTACAAAGTGTTAAATAAGTCTCCATTTTAACCCTTGACCTTTCAATTAAATCACAAGTGTAAATATGTGTGAGATGCTAGAATTCGATTTCCAAAACAGCCATACAGTTCCCGTTTTGTGTCATGTATCATTGTCATATATATAATATATGATATATATAATATATATATCATATATTATATATAGATAATATATATTTTTTATATATATATATATATATATATATATATATATATATACACACACACACACACACACATATACATATCACCTGCCAGTGCAGAGCAAGTTATAAAAATTATGTTTTTTTATTATATGCTAAAAATGATCACATTTTCCCATATTAGTCTAGTAATACATTTTACCTATACCAATGCCTAATTTGAAGAAAAGTCTTAAATAGAATAAAAAAGTGTGGCAGCTCTCCCACCTTTTTCATTGTTTTGATAACTATAGAAATTTCTGGAATATCTTAATTGGATTAACATAAGAGACATTTTTCTAATAGTACTTTTCAGAAATTAGATTTCCATGAGATCATATTTATCTTGGTGAAGTAATGGAGAATAATCAGATACTATTCAACAAGTGATTAGTGAGATTTTAAGAATGAAATGGAATCTATATAAATTCAGTGCTCTTGCCCTAACCGGTTTGGCTCAGTGGATAGAGCGTCGGCCTGCAGACTCAAGGGTCCCAGGTTCGATTCCAGTCAAGGGCATGTACCTTGGTTGTGGGCACATCCCCAGTGGGGGATGTGCAAGAGGCAGCTGATTGATGACTCATCAATGTTTCTAACTTTCTATCTCTCTCCCTTCCTCTCTGTAAAAAATTGATAAAATATATTTTTTTAAAAATTCAGTGCTCTTTAGTGTGAAAGTAGCCTTGGCAAAGTTGTGTTCCTGAATTTTATTCTCTGTTAAAAAGCTTATTGCAGTTTTAAAGTTCTTTAATTCCTTGCCACAAGGATTTGGTTCTGTATTTCTAGATTTAATTCAGACTCTTCCTTTTACTTTACTTATATATACATGCATCTTGGTTTATCAAGCAAACACTTAAATGTCTAGGACCACCTTAACGTTATTTCTTTTTTTTACTAACTGCTGTTCATTGGGATTCTCCTCCACAAATGCACCTGCTTACATGTTCACTAAAATCAGGCTGTATTTCAAAAGGCTAACTGTTGGTAATAATTACATTATAGAGCAGCCCATTGCTTTTGCACAGTGTTTGCTCCATTCTGCTGGTCAGAAGCTCCTTAGCAGAGTTATTTTATAAAGGGATGTTGTGCTTTTATATGATAGAAAGCTTGTGGAAAGTCTCATCAAAAGGTTATGAAAGTATACAAATGGAATATTTTCCTGATTTTATTTTGGCCCCAAATCAATTTTAGGCATATAAAAAGAGAGAGGCACATAGTCATCTTCTTTTGAAGAAGCCACTGATAATGTATTTTCCCCTGTCTCCAATGTTCCCTTCTTAGCAGATGGGATCACTTTCTTTCAAAGTGCTTCATAAGCAATTTATGCCAACTCCATAGGAAGAGTTTTCAGATAAAGAGGTCCATCATGAAGCTCAATGACATTGTCTCAAGCTCTGCCAAATTAAAGGTGGAAATATAGGGGTCATGGCCATTTATGTGGTTTCCAAAAATACAGAAATGAGCAAAGTCATGGAGGAAGGAAGAGGGACAGAGAGACACAGACAGGGCACCAACCAAGAAGGAATATTCTGATTGGAAAATGAAAAGGAAGAGAGTGTGGTGCCATGGAAGATGAGTAAGGGGTAAGCTATGGTAAGAAGAATGGGTGCACTGTGGATAATCCTGTGGATTTTAGTTAGGATCAAGCCTGAGTCAGTCAATCTCGGATGAGGCAACATAGAGGATTGACATCCTTAAAGTGAATTAAGTAGACTTGGAAGGGAAGACATAAAGTGTATCTTGAGTTGAACATTAGTATCAAAGAGGCAATAAGTTTCAAATACTCTCAAAAGATTAGCTCTGTTGGTCAAACGAACATGCCCAGAGTGCAGGCTTGATCCTCAATGAGGCAGGAGGCAGCCGGTCAGTGATTCTCTCTCATTATTGATGTTTCTATCTCTCTCCCACTCCTTCCCTCTCTGAAATCAGTAAACACATTTTTTTAAAGATTAGCTCTATTAGAATGTGGAGCTAAGTGTTGGTAACTAAAAGATATAGATGGGAAGATACTGTTTTATTTTGTTTTACTCAGAAGAATGCACTAAGGTGAGGGTCTTGTGAATAGATTTCAGGACTGAGAGATAGTAGAGAGAGAGAGGTTATAAACACATTAAGAACTTGGGTTAGAAAAACAGGAGAGCAGGATGAATTAGTGATCATCTGGAGCAAAAAAAGGGTGAGAAAGATATAAGAAAATGAATATGTGTGGGTGGGAATAGGGAGTTGAGACTTCACTCTCAATAGATTCCCATTAAATAGTGAAATAAGAGGCTTTCTCAAAGTATAAATTCTCTTATTGTAAATATATCATTAATATATTAATTATAATATTTTATCATTCAAGTTCAAGAGTCATACTTTATTTCTTCTTCCTCTACAATACCTCTTGATTCTGTTAAATGCATTTTAGTAGTATGCTCCATCTTATGGATATTAATAGAAAATTTAGTCTTCATTATAGAGCTACATGACATGTAACCTTCCAACTAGAGAAAAGAAGTTAGTCTCCAAAAAGTGAGAGATCATTAATGTGATATTGTATAAGTAATATTATCCAGTTAAAGTGTATATTACTAAAATCTCTTATAAAAAGCGTTTTTAAGTCTGTTAATTCATATGCCCTGCTTACAGCTGTGATGTAAAAGTGTGTTTGCGTTTGTGCAATGTACCACTCTTTTCTATGACCTGAAGGTCACAAGATCTTTCCCCTGTCTCATGTTGTCAACAAGATTTCTCTCTCTGATGATTGACAAGGCAATTTCAGAAATTAGATCCATGTATAAAAAGGCTCTAATTTGGTGTATAAAAAACTCAAGGGATAATAGTTACCCAGCTGCAGGATAGAGTGCTTCTCTAATTGCATACACACAAATATTAACAAAAGGATGTAACATTTTTTTAAAACTCAAGTAACAGACAGTACATTTTAACATTCATACAAATGAGTGTATTAAAAACTTTTTAAACTATAGAATCATTGCTCTGAAAACTCATAATATATATTTCGATAAAATTTCTGAAATATAATTTTAACACCCAAATTTTTAGCTACAAACAATACTTAAGGATTGAGAATACTTTCATCAATTTTTACTCAGTGGCATTCTACTGGAATCACAAAATAAATTTCTAGGGGAGTGCTAGACATGTATGTTCTTCTCTTTTAGTCATTTATAATTTTTTAAATATTCACTGCACTCACTCTACAGTACATGAGAATAATGACAAAAGAAGCAGAATACATGTTTATGTAGTTCGTTGCTGATAAAAATTGCCTTTTAATTTTACCTAGAAGAAAAAGATCTCATCTACTTCTTTCCTCTAAAAGCACAAGCACTATTTTTAAGCCATTATTAGCTTGATTGAGTGAGTGTGTGTGTGTGTGTGTGTGTGTGTGTGTGTGTGTGTGTTGCTGAGGTATCCAGCCACCTAGGAAACGAATCTCGCTCTTATTTGTAATTAGAGAACCATAATAACAATTTGTGGAATTTCAGGTAAGGATGCAGAGCTTAGACCCATGCCCAGAGAAGGAAAATAGGAATGTTCTGCTTAATAAATTAAGTAGAGTGCAGGCAAGACCTTGGCTCAAGGGAAAGGAGAGCATCTAGCAACATGACAAGGAACCAGAGTGGAAGAGAAAAAATAGACAGTGAGATGTGTGATGCTTTTCCAGGAAGAGTGATGTCTAACATTAGGTTTGCAGTTATTTCCAGCCCTGTGTGGTAATTGCTTTCTGCTACTTCCTGACCTTTAGAACAGTCTTCCACAAAAAACCACCTGGTGTTAGGGTAAATTTAGGGGAATGAAAGAACATTGATGGAATCTAGCAAAAGACAACATGATATGAACAGGTTAGAGCAGGAAAAGCAAGCAGTTGTATAGGTGAACTCAGTAATAGAAACCACTTGTCCTACATATAATAGAAGAATGTGACTGTTAGGGTGGAGGGTAACTGTCTGGATGCTACATAAAATCTTTAGAAAATAAGTCGTGTTGCCTGATTTGCCACATTGCCAGAGGAGCCTGATATAGGAGTGGGACGAAGAACAGAAATATATAGATTCATTTTGACTCTTTGTGTGTTTCCTGAATCTGAAAAAATAATTAAAAATCATATGCTAAAGTATAAATAAATTAATCCTAAGCCAAGTACAATTAAAGAATGAATATACTTACAAAGCAGTAAAAGTGTAAAAGAGTTTTTAGGTGAAAAGGTTAAGTAATGTCAGCATTCAAGAAAAGGGGAAAAGCTTTGGAAGGGTTTGGGAAAGGTAAATGGCTTAGAAAAAGTTGCTTCCCAGGAAAAACAATATGTTTCAAGGCTGAGGATGACATGAGAGAGGGTTAATTTTGAGCCTTCCATGACTATTAATCAAGTTTTCCTAGAACTTCCACTGGCCTCAAAGAAAAATTCAGTATTCTATACAATAAAAGAGTAATATGGTAATTAAACCGGGAGACCTTTTGGAAACCTTCTGAACAAAGCTGGGGGCTTGGCCAGCCTGCAAACCACCCCCAAAGGGCCCTCAGCCCCTCGCCCATGCAAGCCCTGCCCACAAGGGAACCCCCACCCTGATCCAGGAATCCCTTCAGGGCAGACCAGCTAGCCCCCACCCATGCACCAGGCCTCTATACTAATAAAAGGGTAATATGCTAATTAGACCAGGAGACCTTCCAAACGTCCTTCTGGAGAAAGCCATGGTGGTGGGGCCAAGGCAGAGGCAGTTAGGGGAAATCAGGCCAGGAGGGGAGGGCAGCTGGGGATTATCAGGCAGGGGGGGCAGTTGGGGCAAGAAGGCCGGCAGGGGGGCAGTTGGAGGCCAGTAAGCTGGCAGGCAGAGTGGTTAAGGGTGATCAGGCAGACAGGCAGGTGGGCGTAGGAACCAGTGGTCCCAGATTGTGAAAGGGATGTCTGACTGCCACAGGGATCAGGGCCTAAACCGACAATCGGACATCCCTTGAGAGGTCCCAGATTGGAGAGGGTGCAGGCTGGGCTGAGAGACAACCCCTCACCCCCATCACAAATTTCGTGCACTGGGCCACTATGTAACAATAAACAAAGAGAGAGAAAGAAATCTTTTTCTAAGGTAAGTATTTAGGCATTTTGAAGCAAGAAAGAATTTAGAGTCATTATAACCTTCTTGAAAGTTTCAGTAATAGAACAGTTTAGTCAAAATTCTATTAATTCACCTGATTTTTACTTAGTATATACTATGGGCCAGACATTAGGGAAGCAGCTGTGAATAAGACAGATTAATATTGTTGTCATATTGAGTGTATTTACATTCTGGAGGAAAAGAGAAACAAGAGGAATGCTTGTTGCTCTATGTTCTAGTTATTATTACTGTTCTAGTTAATATGAACTATTACCCCAAAGTAGTATCTTAAAATAATAACAAACTTTATGTTGTGCCTTAACCTGGCATTTGCTCAGGACTGAGGGGGTGCAAATGTTAGTAGTTCAAAGCCATCCGAAGGCTCATTCATTTACATGTCTAATCATTGAGGCTAGCTGTTCACTAAACCTTTTCTGGAACTTGTTGGCTATGTACACCGTTTCTCAATGGCCTGGGCTTTTTCAGAAGAATGGTACATGGGTTTTGCCCCAGTATGGGGTGGGGAAAGATTCAGAATATTTGTGTGACCCTTTTTGACCCAGCCTTGGAAGTCACTAAGCATCATTCCTTCCAGCACATTCTGTGCAGTGAAACAGTCACATTATCCCACCTAGATTTAAGAGGAGACGCAATAGATTCAACATAATGAGAAGTTGGATGGTTCTAAAAGAGAATTTGTGAACTGAAATATTGCTGTGCTCATTTTTGGAAAATACAATTGCCACATTCTGTTATTTTTGTTTCCAGCTTAGTAAATAAAAACTCAAATTCAGTATTCAGAAATATATATTTATTTAGTAAAATCTTTCACATTAAACCCCTGTGTCTCTGAAGTTATTGCTATTACTACTATTACTGGGTGAGACAAAAGTAGGTTTACAGTTGTGAGTGTGCAAAACAAAGTTTATTCTTATATTATGATTTATTAATTATTGTATTATTTTCCATACAAGCAATTGTACACCTACTTTTGCCCCACCCAGTATTATTACCATTACTGTTACTATTATCATTATTGACTTGTGAACTTCCAAATCCCACTGGCCTTTAAGTTTTTTTCTGCTATAATCTAACAATCTGAGTGTAGCACTCAAAAGTTGACGTTGTAAAAAGTCCTACAGAAAGGAACTATATAGAAATTTTTGGTTCAGAACATTTCATTTGTAATGTTCATTTGAAAGAAAGTAGTTCTTTGTCAGGTGGTTTTTAGCTTACAATTAACATAAACTTGCTGAGGAAAAATATCTCAAATGGACTGTGCCCACTATCCCCAGCTAATCCCCATAAGAATGATCATTTTACTTTACTTTATGATCATTTAACCTTAGCTTGTTGGCCTGGTGTAGAGGCTTATAAATAAACATTCTGTGTCATATAATGTTGAAAGATGTTAATGTCTTGTATTCAGTATTGTATTATAAAAATACAAAGAACTTGCCACTTTTGTTCAGATTAAAGGTAAGAGTTCATTAAAGAGGAAAGGGTCCTTGCTAAAATGATTGCACTCATCAAAATGACATCAAGTCTATACTTCATCATTTTTTAAAGGTTAGTAGGCAAAAGACTATATCTGCTCTTTGAAATGTCAAATAAAATGTTATTTTTCCCAAGTGTGAAGCAATGTTAATCTAAGCATTACAAGAACAAATTATAATAAGAAATAAATTTAATACATTATTAATCATAAATAATCACATATTCCTAGAATATTTGGCTGTCCTTAAAGAATGTTCAAAGATTAAAAACCCATGTTTTTTAATTCTTAGATACATTAACTATAACCTAAGGTTACTGGAGTAGAAAAGTAATGAATGCTTAGAAAATCAAGTAAGGAGAAAAGAAAATTAATTACTAAAACTGAAATTATTGAACTAAATGAACACTTAATTTGAGTAAACATAACCTGATATAATGTGTTAAGCAGAGACTGGATTACTACTAATTTGAATATCACTTAAACTACCTCCCTGTAATTTAATATCTTTGTTGTAATAGTGATGCGTACCATGGACTACCTGGCAAGAGTGCTTTGATTTAATATTGATCATTTCAAATACTTTTACATTAATATTGAGGCTTTAAATTTTTTTATTAATTGGTTTGAGAGAGAAACATTGATTTTATTATTGTACTAATTTATGCATTCATTGGTTGATTCTTGTATGTGCCCTGTTTCCAATCTTTGTATATATATTATTAGGATAAATTCTTAAAAGTAAAATTGTCAAAGACTTTGCATTTTTTTAATTTAAAAAATGTTCAGTGTGATCACAATCAAGGTAATAAACATATCTATCATTCTAGAAATTTTCTCCTTCTACCTCCCTTTCTTTGAAGCTAGAACATTTAATTTGAGACTATTCTTAAATATACTTTTCAGTGTACACCATAGTATTACTGACTTCAACAGTATTGTTTATTCTAAGAAATACAGTATATTTACAGCATAGTATTGTTAGCTGTAGCATTAACTATAATATAGTTTAGATCTGTATAGAAGATCTCAAGAATTTATTCAATTTGCATTACTGAAACTTTATGCTCATTGAATAACTTCCCAGTTTTCCCTTTCTTCAGCCCCTGAATACCACCATTCTATTTTATGCTTCTTAAATGATTTTAGATACTCCATAAAAGTGAGATGATGTGGTATTTGTACTTCCATGATTAGCTTATTTCACTTCATTTAATGTACTCCAGATTCATAAAAATTATTACATATGGTGGTATTTTCTTATTTTTTTAAAGTTGAATACATTCTCTTATATGTAAACTAGAGGCTCGTTGCATGAATTTATGAACAGGTGGGGTCTGGGGTTTGGGGGAACGATTGGCGGCCCTTTGGGGCAGGTGGTAGGATGCCCTTGCTGGCCTGGGATCTGGATCTGTCACACTGACATTTGCGCCAGTTGTCGGGAGCCACCAAAATTGTCGGTGGCCACTTTTATATTGTTTCTTCCTTGTGGAGCATCTAGGGAGGAGAAGTGGCTATGGTGCCCAAGGCTGACTTCCAGGAGGCCTGCAGCACTGTCAGGATTGTGCCAGCAGTGCTGGTTTTTCTGGTCGTTTTGGTTGTTCAGTGGTAACAGTTACTTAGGCTTTTATATATATAGATATCTAATCTAAAAAAAAGAGTAATATGCTAATGGTGTCACTCCGCTACATACCAAGTCATGCTGGCCAGCCAATCAGAGTGACTATATGCAAATTAACCCAACCAAGATGGCAGCCGGTAGCCACGGAGCTAGAGCAAACAGGAGATTTTGTTGCCCCGGTGATGGAGGAAGCTGCCTGGCTTGGCTGGCTGTGGCCTCCACTCAAGGCAACAAAATTTCAATTATAGAAGATAAATAAATCACAGATACCTGCTTCCAGCCAGCCTCGCAGAGAGCTTGGGTCACTGAGGTCTGTGGCCTGCAAACAGCCATCGGCCCCTCACCCAGGATGGCCCCACCCTCATGGAATGAGGGTTCCTGCTAGGGGCTTGGCCAGCCTGCAAACAGCCATTAGCCCCTCACCCAGGCTGGCCAGGTACCTCAGAGGAGGGGGACACCCACCTTGAAGGGGCTGTGGCCACCCTGCAAACAGCCATCAGCCCCTCACTCAGGCTGGCCAGACACCCCAGCATGGATCCCTACCCTGAAGAGGATGTAGCCAGCCTGAAAACAGCCATCAGCCACTCACCCAGGCTGGCCAGACACCCCAGAATGGATCCTTACCCTGAAGGGGATATAGCCAGCCTGAAAACAGCCACCAGCCACTCACCCAGGCTGGCAAGGCACCCCAGCAGGATCCCCCTCCCTGAAGGGGATGTGGCCAGTCTGAAAACGGCCCTCAGCCCCTCATCCAGGACTCCAATGGGACCCCCACCCTGATCACCCTTCAGGGCAGACCAGCTGGCTCCCACCCATGCACTAGGCCTCCATCCTATATAATAAAAGGGTAATATGCAAATTGACCCTAACAGCGAACCACTGGGAATGACTGGTCACTATGATACACACTGACCACCAGAAGGCAGATGCTCAATGCAGGAGCTGCTCCTGGTGGTAATTGTACTCCCACAGGGGGAGGTCTGCTCAACCACAAGCCAGGCTGACAGCTGCCAGCACAGCGGTGATGGTGGGAGCCTCTCCCCTGTCCTCAGCAGCACTAAGGATGTCCGACTGCAGCTTAGGCCTGCTCCCCACGGGCAAGTGGACATCTCCCAAGGGTTCCCGGGCTTCCAGAGTGATGTCTGACTGCCAGCTTAGGCCCAGTCCTCTGGGAAGTGGGCCTAAGCCAGCAGGTGGACATCCCCCGAGGGATCCCAGACTGCGAGAGGGCACAGGCCAGGCTGAGGGACGCCCCAAGTGCACAAATTTTCATGTACCGAGCCTCTAGTATATATATAGATATACCATATTTCCTTAAGCCATTCATGTGGTAGTTCTAATTTTAATTTCTTTGAAAAATCCTTATATAGTTTTCTATAATATCTTTACCCTTTTATCATGTCACTAAGTACACAAGGATTCCATGTCTCCAGATCCTTGCCAAAACTTATCTTTTGCTTTTTTTTTTTTATAATAGCCATCCTAATAATGATATTTCCTTGTGGTGTTGCCTTGCATTTCTCCAACATACGTGTCTGTCTTAATTGGGAAAATGTCTGTTAGGTTGCTTTGTCCATTTTTTAACTGAGCTATTTGGGGGTTTTTTTGCTATTGAATTGTGGAAGTTTCTTTTATATTTTGGGTATTAATTCTTTATGAGGTATATAGTTTACAAATATTTCTTTCATTCCACAGATTAGCTCTTTATTTTTTATATTGTTTCTTTTGTTGTGAAGAAGCATTTTAGTTTAATTAATTTAGACTATTGTAATTTTGCTCGGTTGCTTATGGTTTTGGTATCAGAGTCAAAGTAACATTGTGAAGACCAATGTCAAGAAGCTTTACTCTATTTTTTCTTCTAGAAATTGTGCAGTTTCAAGTCTTACATTAAATCATTAATTTGTTTTGAGTCCACTTTTTGTATGGTATAAGATAGGAGTCCAGTCTCATTCTTTTGCATGAGATATCTAGATTTTCAAACACCATTTGCTGAAGGAACGTCTTTCCCCATTGTGCATTCTTATATCTTTCTCAAAGATCAGTTAATTCTATATATATGGGTTTCTTTCTGGGATCTCTGATGTATCTATTAATGACAAAATACTGTAGCTATCTATGTTCAGATGATATAACACAAATGGGGAGTGGTTGTATAATTGCCTGTTGGTACTGTCTTTCAAAAAGAATGGATTTATTGATAAAGATAAATGGCAGATGTAAAAATAAAATGTTCCCTTTTTTATAGTGGTACTAGAGGTCCAATGCATGAAATTCGTGCAAGAGTAGGCCTTCCTTCCCCCAGCTGCCAGCACTGGCTTTGGATTTGGCAACATTTTTCTTGGATACGTACACAAAAGTAAAAGCAACAGGACCTATCTGCCCATTGCCACCTCCACAATGTGCTGAATTTGGTCAGTGAGACAAAAAGTCAAACAAGAAAGTCCACTCTGGTTCAATGCCCAGTGTACAGTTTTTATAGACAACAAGCATCTTTGCTCTACACTCTGCTTTTGTTGCCCTAAGTTCTTAATAACTTCCTGAAGCAATATGAACCCAATGTAAATTGGTATCTTTCATTCATACACCTGGCACAATATATTGTACTTGTCTTATATATTTAAGAGTTTCTCTTTTCATAGCATACTATAGTATGAAGCAAATATTTTCAGCATATATTTACTTAGGTACTTAACAATATTCAGTAGATGCTTTCTACATGAAGGATTCCCAAGATGATTATGTCACACATTAATGATCTCAAGGAATTTTCCAATTAGTGAATGAAGCAGTCAAATGAATAGATTTCAACACTACAATGTACAAGAGACTAATGTAGACTGGGAGTAAGATAAGGCTTCCTATGAAAGATGCTGCTTTCACATCTAAATTCACATGTAAAAGGAATTTTTCAATGATTTGTTTAATTCAACAGCCCCATGCAGCCTTTCCCCCAGGCTTACAACTAAAAAACCTGATTTTTATTCATATCTGCAAAATTTAATAACTTAATTTTCTCCACATCTCCATGACTACCCTGCACCTCTTAATACCTTCACCTTTTTCACCCCATCCACCGCGACTCCCTTCTGGCAACCATCCGTTTGCATCCAGGAGTACGTTTTTGTTTTGTTTGTTCTTTTGTTTTGTCCTTTAGATGCCACATATAAGTGAAATCATATGGCATTTGTCTTTCTCATTTTACGTAGTATAAACACTATACTGCGTATCTGAAACAAATATAAAATAATACTGAATACCAGCTGAAATTGACAAGTTAAAATATTTTAAAATATTAATTTTCTAATACCTGTAATAGATACTAATGTGCATAGAATAACTCTGAGTATAGTGGCGGATAATAATAAACATTATCTCTACTATAAAGAATGTGATTTTACTAAAGTGGAGAGATGTGAAAGCTATGCATTCATGCAATTCAAAAGTTTAAGGATTATTTAGATTCACTGGTTTCTATTCTACAGTGTGACTTGGTGACAAGAGAATGTAGATACTTGGTCAGAGGGCTTTAAAAGTTTTATTTGTTTTTCTTTATTTGAAATAAATTAAAGTATTTCAAATCAGAAGTGGCTTGAATATTAATTTATGTGAACAAGAGAATATATTTAGTAATAAAATGACAAAATAGGAATTTGAATAATCTGAGTACTTCCTTGACTGTAGGGGTAATGTAATCATATTTCAATTCTTCTGACTTGATTTATGCTGAACAATAACCATAGTTTACAGTTGTAAAAAGGAACTGTTATTCAAGGAAAAAACGGAATGGAATTGCCTATATTCATGCTGCATAAGAACAAGAGAAAGACTGGCACCATCTTCTTTGCAAGCAATTTATTGACAAAAATAAAGGCTCAACAAATTCAGATGAGGGATTCTATGCCAAAAAATTAACTATCGTTTTGCAAAGGTGTAATCTTCCTAAAGAAAATCTGACCAGAAACACTTAACAATTTGGTTGATTTTCACTTCTGATTTTTAAAAGCATTATTTCTGAACAGTATTGTGTGCATCAACACTTTAGAATGTTGGGGGGTTTTCTCTGTGGATAGTACAAATCTGTCCCAGCCAATTTCACCTAAATCAATCAGCCACGGTCTAGCTCCAGGATGGAACAATCAGGGAGGTTTGCAATGCTAGAATCTTCAATTCCTGCAATACAGAGATAGACTGCAGTTGAAAGCTATGGCCAGAACTGCTCCTAAGACATTGTTTGGAAAGTCAGCGTGAATTCCAGAAACTGATTATCATCGCTCACTGATTAAGAAATCTTAATGTGGACTAGGCTCGGCTTCACCTCCCACCAATCACTGTCTCCATTTTTAGACTTATAAAGCTAAGAAATGTGTAGTGATTATGGGAGACATTTGCATATTGCATGTGGCTATTTTGCAAATTGATGTTTATTTTGTTCTGAACAACATTCAAGTCTGACTAGAAATGAATGTTGAATATCAATAGGCTTTGTGTAATTTTTGGGGGAAATGATGCTGTAATGTAGGTGTTCAATAAACATTCTAATAAACAAATAATGTTAAAAATGGATAAAACATGTTCACAAAAGCAAACTATAGGGATAGACAGCCAATCAGTGGTTGTCTCAGACTATGATTGAGATCAGGGTTGACAACAAAGGACCACACGTTATTTCTTGGGGAGATGAGACTGTTCTTATTTTCCTGGTAGTGGTTACATAATTATACATATTTGTATTATGTTTGATTTGTACTATGTTGGAATGTTCCAAAACTTATGGAACTGAGAGTGAATTTTTCTGTATGTGAATTATATCTCAATGTATCTGACTTTTAAAATAAAAGCTCTGATTATCATTTGGGCTATGCTATTTAAGCATGTTTAACATTTTGAAGACATTGTGGGACAAAGATGCCATGGGTGTACTTAAATGTATATTTGCACCAAAAACAACACAAAAACACAAACCTTATTAATCTTACCCTATTCTTATTTTATTTCGTAGTGCCTGTGAAAATTCCATGAGGCAACAGAAACTTGGCTTTTTCTTATAGCAATGATTATGTTGGGTTGGAAGAACAGCAGTAGGAAAAGGTAGGAGATGCTATGAGGGAGATTATAGTATTTTATATCAGTTGTTAAGTGATAAATTCACAGTATTCATTTTATAAAGATCCTTGCATGTTTACTTATAGGTTATATGTATTCTTTTATATGCATGAAATAAACATATGCTAATGAATAAAAATTGTCCATCTGAAAACTATATTTTTGGTTACTTTAACCATATCCCTTAGCTCTCCTTTCTAAGGTCTTGGAAACTTCTAACCTGATTAAAAAATGGACAATCTACCCTAATCGGTTTGGCTCAGTGAATAGAGTGTCAGCCTCCGGACTGAAGGGTCCCATGTTCGATTCCGGTCAAGGGCATGTACCTTGGTTATAGGCACATCTGCAGTAGGGGGCGTGCAGGAGGCAGCTGATTGATGTTTTTCTCTCATCAATGTTTCTAACTCTCTCTCCCTCTCCCTTTCTCTCTGTAAAAAATCAATAAAATATATTAAAAAAAATAAAATGGACAATTTCCTGAGGGATTCCAGGGACAGTGTGCACTCCTGGGAGAAATCCAAATATGTGATTTTGTTTAGGATGCACATTTGATGTGTTTGCATCCTAATAACAAAATCACACACATAAGAAGTTCTGAAGCAGTTTAGGATCTGTCAAAAAGATAATAATCCCTATTCATTTTCTCATTCAAACTACAAGGAGCTTTACATGCATCAGTTCGATTTCAAATTTAGTGTACAAAAGTTCTCTAAAATACTGAACACTGTATCTCCTTTTAGAAAGTTTTTTCCTGCTGTACATATCAGAATCTGCATTTTCAACTGCCATCTCCAGAAGATACGAATGAGGTAGACTTCTGATGGAAATTTGAAAATCATTCCACAGTAATGGAATTGGTATATTAATAGTGAAAAATGAGTATTGCTAGTTTCATTTTGCCACAACTTTCATATACCCTAATCTTGTCATCTGTGAGAAAACATTGGGCTGCAGTAAGCATGATTTTCTGCATAAAGGAAAAGTGATTTATTCTCCACTATAAAAAAGTTTGTGGAATTTCAAATGGATTTTTCATAGTTCAGCTGTTCTCAAGGAGGCTACACCTGCTCTATAATAATATACATAAATTTTGTATATCTTCCTACATTTTAATACTTATAGAATTATAAACATGTGTATCTGAAGCAGAACTCATGTATTTGTTAGAGCAGTAAAATCATAGGGTTTGTTCTGCTTACCATCTTCCAATAATTGGACAACCTTAATTTAAGTAGAAAAAGAAACATTGATTTTGGTTAGTGAGTAAAGCTTTCAATGACAACAATTGATTTCATTTCGCTTCTAAAAACTGCGCATTTAGTGTGACAATTACCCAAGAGTAATGACTGTGGAACAATACACTGCTTTTTTTCTAAGCATAATTGTATGAAGATATTTGGTGAATATCAGTCTCAGAAGATAATCTCAAAGTCCTTTAGCAAATTCTGTCATGACGGTCAGGATGTGCAATGGTCCAACATGACATAAAATCATTTCTAGAAATTCTTGGTACCATTTGTGTTATTCTAATGGATAGGTATACTCTTATTTTGCAATCTCTTCACACTGGTAATTTTTGTCATTATATAAGATTTAAAGTAATGTTCCAGACATTTTAAGTTTATTCTTTGTATTACAACCTTGACAACATGTAAAATATCCACACCTAAGGACTATTTCTCATGTAACTAATAACTGTCCATAAATATCAGATTCATTCTAAAATAGTTCCCCTTCCAACTATAATGGAATCTACATTCATTTATTGCCCTTAAATATAGGAGAAACCACAGAATATGCCATTACTGCTATTTCAATACTAATCAAAAAGTGCCAGCAAACCAGTTGGAAGGAAATGATCACACATTTATTTATGTTGGTAAGGCAAGCTTTTTTTTAAGGAAAATGGCTTTTAAATCTTACCTACACTGAGCAGCCTAGACATGACCCAGAATTGCAATCACTTCCAATGCAGAAAAGTAATTGGACAGGGTCAGGTTGGGAGCTATGTTTTTAAAATTTATGAGAATCTTGACTCCAGCCTTAAATATTGTCAGTGAATCACATTTTGTCACAACTTAAACCTCAAGAGTCTCCATAGAGAACTATTTGGCAAGTTTTTATGCTTCTAATCACTAGTGAATCTGGTGACTAAGACCAGGCTTTTTATAAAAGTTTCAGGGGAAACTAGGAAACTATTATACTACTATTAATTTTCAATATTGCAAAAAAAATAAAATAAAGAATACAATCTGGGTTTGTTGGGAAAATCTGAAAACAAACTAACAAACAAAGAAAAACCACCCAAACCCCTCAACTTATTAGCATCTACCCATAGCACGTGAAGTACACACACATGCACACACGCACGCACAGACACACAAAACACAATCCCATTGTATCCAGTTTACAGGAAATTTTGCTTATATGTAATGAAATAATTTGTTTTCTGGACTATTTTAGTACTATCTTAATTTTATTGATGACCTTGATTCTTTCCTTTTTATTTTTAAAATATATTTGTATTGATTTCAGAGAGGAAGGGAGAGAGGAGATAGAAACATCAATGATACAAGAGAATCATTGATCGGCTGCTTTCTACATGCCCTACTGGGAATTGAGCCTGCAACCCCCTCGAATCGAATCTTGGCTTCCTGGTTCATAGGTTGATGCTCAACCACTGAGCCATACCAGCCAGAAGATTCTTTCCTTTTTAAACCTGGAAAAAAGAAAACATTATTCTTTCACCTTTACAAAACCCACAATAAAACCAATAAATTCCTGAAATTTCTTACTTGAGAATATATACAATAAAGACAGATTTAAATTTATAAAATTTGAACAGCTAATAAAGGTTTACTTTTTCAGTGGTATATTATTACTTAAATAAAAATATCAGTAAAACACAAAAGAATTAATATAAAACTATGTAATAGTTGTATATAAATGTGAACAAAGTCCATAAGAGAACTTGGAACATGTAAGCAATTGATTTTTAAGTTTTAATTGTATTATATTTATTGACTTTTAATCTGGCTTTCTTTATTGTATAACTCAAATTTCAAAAATTTGCTGAATAATGAATTGTGATTAATATCACTTGACCAACTTGAGCTGCATAATTATCTAGAGGATTACCAAGTTTTTAAATTTCAAGTTTCTATAAAGCTTAATGTAACAATGCATCATTAATTTAAGCACAGTGTTTGAGGAACACAGACTTAAGTCAGGATGATTAGCTATTTTACTATAAGATTGGAATTGGCTTTTATAAATGGTTCATTATTTGTGACCAGAAATAAGATACAAGAAAACACCATGTTTTATTTATACTATTTTAATTTCCTTACTGAAAAATGCTTTTATATTCTCATTAGGTAGATAATATATAATCATAATCTACTGATTCACTAGTAGAATTTGAGATTGAAGGGAGTGGTCATTAAAAAAGAAAAATATCACTAAAATAAATATCCTGATAATGTGAACTCAAATGTTTGAATATGGTAAATCATGGGCTTATCAATAACTAAGCATATTATTTAAAGCATTTTTAGTTGACTATAAATTTGAATATGTAATGTTACCAATAGAAAGCAATAGAATTATATTCCCCAGATTAAAAAGAAATCTTAGGGTTCTACATTTAAGAAATTCCCAAGTAACTCAAGATTAAACTCCTTAGATTCTCATTGCCAGTGATTCATATTAAAAAGTTATAGCTGAAAGATTTAAGTACTAATTAAAGAAAAGGCTGTTACATTGCTGGATTGCCCTTCCAAAATACTGTGATTTATAAAGTAGATTTCAGAAGTTTTCAGGAATATCTCATACTGGACTCTTTTATGTTAAGAGAGAAAAAAAATCTAATCCATTGTGATCAGCAACCATTTACTTTTAACAAGGAAAATAAGAAATTAATGGAATGCAATCTTATTTTTAAAATGATAAAATAGAATTGCAAACTATTAGAATGAATACGAGTACCAGAGTTCTCTCATATTGTAGAGATCCTAATATATGACCTAATTAATCTTCTATATATATAAAGAGCCAGGGGCTGTCACATCTGAAACAACTGAATGGATGACAGAACAGGCTAAGTGGGGCAACAAGGCCAGCAGGGAGATTAGTGAGGGATGACCAAACCACTGAACAGCAGGCTACATGGAGCAACCAGTCCGGCAGAGGGGGCAGTGAGGGACAACCAGGCCAGCAAGGGATGGCAGTTAGGGCAACCTGGCTGGCAGGGGGTCGGGGGAGGGGCCATGAGGGATGACCAGGCTGACAGGAGGGTCAGTTGGGGGTGATCAGATTGGCAGGCAGAGTTAGTTAGGGGTGATTAGGCTGGCAGTTAGGGGCCAGTTAGGGGCAACCAGGCAGGCAAGCAGGTGAGCAGTTAGGAACCAGCAGTCCTGGATTGTGGAAGGGATGTCCGACTGTGGATTTAGGCCAGATCCCCAGAATCAGGCCTAAACCAGCAGTTGGACATCCCTCAAGGGGTCTTGGATTGATGAGGGAGCAGCCTGGGCTGAGGGGACCCCCTTCCCTTGCATGAATTTCATGCACCGGGCCTCTAGTGTTATTAATAATAACCATTCTATTTGCAGCACAATCACATATGTTTTATGAATAAACTAAAGAATCATTTTTATTTTTTTATATTTTTATTAACCCTCAATTGAGGATACTTTTTTCCACTGAATTTTAGGGAGAGTGGAAGCGAGAGGGTAAGGCAGAGAGCAACATCAGTGTGAGAAAAACATATCAATTGGTTGCCTCCTTCACAAACCCTGACTACTGTATTTTCCGGCGTATAAGACAACTGGGCATATAAGACGACCCCCAACTTTTGAGAAAGTTTTCCTGGGTTAAAAAGTCCAGATGGAGACCGTATGCAGCACAAAAAGGAGCCGACCAGAGACACTTGTGGTCTCCATCCGGCTCCATTGAAATGAATGGAGTGCAGCCGTTTTTGAGCTCCCCCCACCGTATGCGGCAACCGCAGATTTTCCAGTCCTGTTCGGAAGTTTTAGCACCCGCCCTATAATATGACACCCCGTGTATAAGATGACCCCCAACTTTTGAGAAGATTTTCCTGGGTTAAAAAGTTGTCTTATATGCAGGAAAATATAGTAGGCCTGGGCCAGATAGGAGCCTACAACCAAGGTACATGTCCTTGACTGGAATGGAACCTGAGACCTTTTAATCCACAAGCCGGTGCTCTATCCACTTAACCAAACTGTCTAGGGCCTAAAGAATCATTTTAAATGGTTCCCAAAATCTCCCAATAAATGCAAAATAGTATATATTGGAGAAAGTTGTTGCATGGCCTTAGAATGTAAAATGAGATCAGCGTATTATATAATCACTTATAAGTGTGAAATTATATGATTATTCCTATATTTAAATGAATTTTCAACATAAGCAACATCTCATGATAATGTATATCCCATGTCCTTGCAGAATTGGAGCTAGAACCAAACTATCTTATCCCACATCACATAGTTGCTCTAGTGGAGGGATTCCATCAGAGCCGTAATGGTTTATAGCATGACAGAGTTACACTAGCCATTGTAACAAAGAGATCCCACCAAATTCAGCTTTTTAAACAAGATATAAAATTATTTATCAAGTGTAGGAGTTCTAAGATTGTGCATAGCTTTGCTCCAGGCATTCAAATTCCTTCCATCCTATTCCTCAGCCTTATGCCACAGTATTGTCCTTATGTGCACCTTAAAGCTGGCATAGAGGAGTTTCCATGCTGAGATTTTAGAGAATGGAAATGATATCACAGAGGATGTTCATCTTTTCTCGAGAGTTATGGTATATATCACCTCTACTCTTAATTCATTTGCGAAAACTTAGTCATATATCCACACTTAGGTGCGAGAGAGTTTAGGAAATACAGTCTGGCTATATTCATGGCTATAATTAAATTACAGTGTAACAAGGAATACTGGATTATAATCCACAGCTAGTCTGTTAATCCATCTATAAAGACTACTGTCTTAGCCTGTCCAGGCTACTCTAACAAGAATATTGTGGCCTATAAATAACAGAAATAATTCTGGGGCCTGGGAAGTCTCAGATCAAGGCACCAGCAGATACGGTACAGCTGCCTCTGGCTGGGTCCTCATATGGCAGAAAGGGGAGTGTAGCTCAGGGCTCTCTTTGGTGAGAGCACTGTTATTCATACATATCACTGTTATCATTCTGCCCTCCTGACCTAATCAACTCCCAAAGGCCCCTCTTCCAAAAGCCATCACGTTGGGGGTTTGTTAGCAACATATGAATTTGGGAACACAAAAACATTAAGTCTATAACAAATACTAAAACATTTATTACTGAAAATCAAGAAGATAGTTAAGGCAATACTCTGTATAGATTGAGAAGAAAAACTAGTCCAGTTTGACAGAAGAGAGCACTCTTGAGTGGAAATTACAGTTTCCTCTCTAGTAGTTGTCATTACTTGATTAATTTTAAAACCTAAGTACGAAACTCTCCACACAACCACTAGTCCAACCTACAAATATGAGCAATAGCCAGCCAGCAAGTTTCAGAAGTCACCTCTGGCAATCAGCTAAAATTCCCAAAAGCAAATGATTTATGTTAATAGAGAACAAGTGATTTGTTTTAGGATGTTAATTTAAAATATTTTAATTCACCTTCTAAGAAATTGGTTCATCCAATTTCAAATTAGAAGAAGAGGACAATAAAGACAGGAGTGAAGACACTTTTGCCAACTAGCATTAAGAAAAAAAAATATATAGTTACAGACTTTGTTCTAACAATCATGTTAACTACCCTATAATCAGTGTGAGTTATTAGTGCCAATGCAGTTATAGCCTGGATTAAATGCAAAGTAACAGTCAACTTCAGAAAGGTTGAACTAGTGTATCCAATGTACATACTACACTGAAGCCTAAGACATTGCTAACATTCAACTATTTTTAATGAATCAAAATAGCAAATCCAAATTGTTTTAACCTAATAGCCCTTAATGAACAAATTTTCATTAACTATATCTGGAATGTATTTAAATGTATCTCATTAATATTCTCTGATAAATTTATATTTAGCTTATTTTTTATTTTAGACTTAAGCCTCGTTAATATCTAGATACAAGCAACCACATTTTATTCAGCTTCACTTTATTGTGAATGGAATTAAGAACTGCCTAAGTCAAGCAGCTGTTAAAGGAGAATCAGTCCTAAAACAAGTGTTCTGACTTCGGAGGCAGGAAAGTCACCACATCACGTACCATAACTTATTTGTTGGGATTTAATGTGAATAAAGAATCTAGTGTATGCGTAGAAAGCATGACATATTACTGCATTTCCATAACGTATTCAATTTCTTTTCATTCACTCTTCACCTTAAGTGTGTTGTGGTATTTAGCCTTTCTCAAATTGTTTGAACTCAAGGGTTATGATTTCTTTAGTCTCCATGGAAACACTGACAATATATTTGAGCATTGACGATTTTCTTTGTTATCCATGTTAGCTCAGCAAAATGTACAGTCATCTCAAATAAATTGAAAATACAGTCTGCTGAAGCAAGTATTTTTAAATGAAGACTACTTTTTCTTTTGTCCACCTAAAATAGCTTTGTATTAATACTTATTTTCAAGTTAAGAGGTATGTTCTAAGAAATCACTTTAGCCTCACATACTAAAAAGGAATTTGTTTTCTATTTTCTTGTTTAGAATTGCAATCACTTTTTAAGTAAAGTATTTTAAACAATAAACCAATTCAGTATATAAACTCTTTCCACCAATTTTATTGGTAAATAAAATATTTTTAACAATTTTTCTGAGCAACAATTTCTACCCGCTTAGCAGGGTTGGATTTGAGGTGTAGTAGCATATGCTTGCCAACCTCAGCTCACAGTTTTCAAGGGCAGTTTAAGGTCACTTTGCATTTTCGTTAAAACCACTGTAGTACTGAAGATAGCCATGGCTGAATCAGTGATGATTGTAATGCCACCTTCCTGGAACCTCTAGACTTTGATAAGCACAATCTGTCAACACATATATAAGCAGAAAAGCTGTAGCCCTGAGATTTTTAATTTTGCACACTGGACTGATAAAATTGAACCATGAGAGCGGTGTCAGATGTGTTGGTTCTTCTAAAAATAAATTCCAAAAGCTTTTGAATTTTGTAATGTAATATTTATATTTTATTCTTTCAAATAACTTATGCAATCTTATAAATAAAAACAAGAGTTAGTGAAACTAAATTCTCATGCCTTTCAGTAAGGAATGAAATGTAGTATCTGTTAGGTCTGATCAAATAATTGAATCAATACCCCCTCCTCTGGGAAACTCACCTTTAGATCATTTTGCAACTGACATTTCCTTTTGCTTAGACCACATTCCATTTGCTAAAACCAGTAACTTCCCCCTCCATATTTGCCCAGGATCCAGACCAACCCAGAGAATTCCCTGCAGAAAAAGCCCTAATAGAGTTCTTTAAAACCTCTGACTACTGTGTCCCTGGGTTCTGACACCATTTTGGGACTCAGCCCATCTGGTTTCCAGACGACCAAATAAATTTATAATTCTTTACCACTTTCAGCCTTATGCATTCCTCCTTCAGCGACCCTAACATTTGGTGTGGAAACCTCAGGCAAAAGCTGGTCCTGAGGCAGCCACCAGGTCACTTGTCTGGTCTTGCCGCTTTTCTGAGCCTGGAGCTGGAATACAATTAAGGCTAGATGTTATCTTTAGGAAGGAAAAGGTCGGTATTCCAAGGGAAGGGGTTTCAATTTGATTATTTGATCAGACCCAAGAATATCCATTCAAGTCAATGGAACCTCTAGACAAAAGGATTAAAAGGCAATTCTCATGTTTCAGGGACCTGAATAATTTTTAAAGAGTTTAAATATTCAATCATGTCTTATGTCAGGTCAGAGCTCTTTGATAAATCAAAACAAACAAATCAGCCTGGCCAGCATGGCTCAGTGGTTGAGGGTCCATCTATGAACAAGGAGATCATGGTTTGATTCCCATTCAGGGCATATACCTGTGTTGTGGGCTAGTCCCCATTATGGGGTGTGCGAGAAGCAGCCAATAATTCTCTTTCATCATTGATATTTCTATCTCTCTCCATATGCCTTCCTCCTTAAA
This sequence comes from Murina feae, assembly GCA_004026665.1. NCBI lineage: Eukaryota > Metazoa > Chordata > Mammalia > Chiroptera > Vespertilionidae > Murina > Murina feae. Next base: position 62,158 of record PVJC01002609.1, read on the forward strand.
ATCAATAAAATATTTTTAAAAAACACACAGAATTTGTCATATTCTTATTTTAAACTCCATAGCCAAAGTTCACTAGATACTTTGGATTTCCCTTAGAAAGTTGATTTTCCCAGCATTTATTTCAGGATGTCAAACAAATTAGACCACATGCCCTCACTCATGTATGGATAATGATAAACATTATAAACTGGTGAACAAAAATAGATACAGAGGCACAGCAGCATCAAACAGACTGTCAAATTACAGCAACAAGGGCAGGGAAGGTTGGGAGGGGTGGGTAATAGATCAACCAAAGGACTTTTATGCATGCATTTAAGCATAACCAATGGACACAAATCACTGGGGGGTAGGGGAAGCTGGGAGAAGGGCAGGGGGGGAAAAAGAGATATATGTACTAATCTTTGTAATACTTTATGTAATAAAAAATATATAAATATAAATAATAATAATAAAATAAAAATAAAGCAACATGTGAAATTATACCTAATCCAATGTTAAAGATAAAAACTCACCTGCCATATAGTCTAAATTGAGAAGTTTATAAGTTTCAATATCCTGTAGCTTTGAACATCATTATCAGTCCTGCAATTGGAAAAAGGAAACAAGTTGTTTCTCCAATCCCCAAACAGAATTAGACTAGGAATACAAATAGGGGAGGTCACTGATTCCTAGACTTCGCTGCAGGGATTTTTTATTTAAAATGACAACAAAAATAAAAGTAGTATTTCATGTGTGCTGTGAGTAGAAAAAAAATTTACACATTTGGATTGCTATTTGACTACTGTAAGAAAGGAAACTGCTCCCCACCTCCCACCAGCCCCTGAAATGTGCCTCTTTGGGCATGAGGATTATTTTACTTTTAAGAAGCCAAAACTCAAGGGCAAACTTTGACCTTCCCCCTAACAGCCTGAAAAAATTTAGATGGGGGTAGAGGAGGGCTGTGCCTTGAAAAAGAACCATGAGCAGAGCAACTACAAAAAATACATCAGGAATGGTGGACAGGAAGGACCTAATAAGGCCCTTTGGCCAAAGTCCTTGTGGTGTCTCCTTGTCTCTGCATGGTGTCCCCGTAGCATAAACATTTACTTATTAAACATTTCCTGCCATCTCCGTAGTCCCAATAAACCATTCCCTCTGAAAGGAATTATAAAGACAAAATAGGCACGTTTAGGGAGTCTTAGAGATAAAGAGGGTCATTAGGAGAGGAATGCATAGGTGAGGGTTTGGAGTCGCCAAAATGCTCATCTTACTTTCACTGAGGCTAAAGGAATGTTGCTAGATAAGGGGAGAGGAGAAAAGGGGTTACCACATAGTTTTTGAGCTTTGAAACTAATACCATGTAGCAGAATGACCAATGAGGAAAGCACGGAGGTCCTAAATCAAGGAAGGGTCCAATTAGAAAGGGTCAGGTTCCGACAGAGAACTGCAGCATATATAAACTGGAGACAAAGGGACGTGAGACACAGTTTTTAGATTGATTTTTCCCATTAGAGAGAGAGAGCAGGCCTTTCCCACTTGGGGGACACCCTAACCAGGTGGAGTTTGTATCTGCTTCTAATAAATTTCTACATTTTTTAAGTTAAAGAAGCCTTTTTGTCCTCAAGTTTTTTTTTTGTTATGTTTTGTTTTGTTTTGAAATATATTTCATTGATTTTTTACAGGGAGGAAGGGAGAGAGATAGAGAGTTAGAAACATCAATCAGAGAGAAACATCGATAAGCTGCCTCCTACACACCTCCCACTGGGGATGTGCCCGCAACCAAGGTACATGCCCTTGACTGGAATCGAACCTGGAACCCTTGAGTCCGCAGGCTGATGCTCTATCCATTGAGCCAAACCAGTTAGGGCTTGTCCGCAAGTTTTATTCTTTAAACTTCATAGGGCAAGAACCCACAGAAGAAATCTGTACCCCAAATCTCACATTTCCCTTCTTCTTAGATCAAGATGATATATAAACTTTCACTGCTTGGATTATCATTGAGCCCCTGTTCTTATAGAACCCCCTAACAAAGGGAGGTGACTAAGTTTGGTTATTTTCTTCTGTTAATCTGTCTCATGTCAATTATTTCTTTGACCTGCCAAAAAAACACCTAAAAGCGTAATGGGTAGTTTCTTCCTCTTTGATAATATAATCCATCCACTGCACTGAACAAAGGCTCATCTTTTTAAGAATGTACCTTTCCATATATAAAAGGGAATCAGTGATGAGAAATTTATTCAATTACTACTTATTCCATATAGAAATATGCCTCCTGATTTTATAAAGTGAAGCCCAAGAATAATCAAAATATAATAGTCAAGACGTGAAAATAACCTTAGTTACTAATTTATTTCCTAAGTCATTTTCTATCATGGAAATTTTCAAAATAGAAATGAAATGAATGTCATTAGCATTTACTGGGAGTCATGACAATTAATGAAAATCCCAAAGGAGAAAGAGGAAATTGAGATGATTTTCAAGGACACCTTTACAGAATTTTCAGAGAAAGAGACTGTGTCAGTGTCTGAGAAAAAGGCAATGAAAAAAGTATAACCTGAAAATCATTATGTCATGAGAACCACAAGGAAATGCCCCTTAAAGGAAATTGTTATCTGGCAAAGCCTGAAGAAAGGTCAAATAAAATAAAGATTAAAATGTTCAATTTTTACAAAGTATAAGATAATTATGCCTGATAGCATGCCACGATACTTTCAGTGAAGTAGTGGGTAAAGAAGTTAAAGTTTAAAGCTTTTTAATAGAGAATGGGGAGATAAAATGTGAAGACAAGGAATGAAGAAATCATTTTTTTTAGAATCTTGGCTGTAAATGGAAGTAGACAAATGGAATACTAATTAGAAAGAGAAGAATTTGATTGAAGTTTTTTATACTGACAGAAACTTGAACATGCTGAGGGAAATGATATTTGAAAATGGCTTAAGTATGATGAAATACTAGAATGACAAGATGAAATAGATATTCTAGGAGTGGAATACCTCTTGGGGAATAAAAGGAAAAGATCTTTCACTGAGATATAAAAGATAGAGGCAAAACGGAGCAGAGAGCAGCCCTGAGGGTAATTTGGTTTAGGACAAACCAGTGACACCTGGTCTCTGCCGCCCAGCACTCCGAGAGCCTTCATTCTTGCCTTCTACCTGATACTTTCATCCTTCCCATTTCCAACATTTCATTTGCACTTTGTTACACTTTACCTGCTCCAGCTCTGTTTAGGGTCATTTTATTATGGTTCCTTTTGCTCTTTATCACTTTAATTATATTCACAAGATCAACAAAACATTAACAAACCACTTACTAGATGTTGTAAAATATCCTTTGTCCTTAGCTTGGAGCCTTTCCATTTGTGATGGTGATTCATGGCATGGTCCAGAAAGTAGATCTTGTTTACTAAAATAGCTACTAAGTCATTCCTGTTTTTCCTACTATGCAAATTTATGAATTTCAAATTTACTGGTCTCAGCCTCCTTTTGATTTCCTACCAGAGTTTGGCTTCAGAAATTTCTTTCCTGTTTACACCAGTTTGATCAAGTGAAATCAATGGGTGAAATGAGTAAGGACATGGAGCACACTATTGTGTTTTGAAAACATATTTATTATATTTATCAAAATGTTGAATTAACCTTGTCAAATATATGGAAATTTCATAATTTTCATAATATCAGAACTCATACTATTTTGAAACAAAACATCTTTATCAAATGATTCTGTTTGTTTTTCTTTTTGTCCCCTATAATATTCTTTCCTTTGCTTTTGCTTGCCTTCTTCCTTACATTATATTTTTTCTGCCTAAATTTCTCAATTACAAATTCCATCTCGCTTTCATAGGAAGGGAAGGAGTTCTTTAAACACCATTTTCCCTTTAATTCAGGAAAGAAAACAGTTTTAACTTTTTATAAACATAATTAATGATGAACTCAGATATAAAGACAAAATTAACACGTGACCAGAAGTTCACTGAAAAATTTTCCACAGTGCATACTCTTTAGGTCTTAAACTATAATATTTTGTTGGCTTTAAAAATAAATGAATAAAATTGCTCACATTCATCACGTATATTTTTATGTTTCAACCCTTATGTGGTACTAAGAAGTTTGCCCATTTGCTTTCACAATATAGTCTTAAGATCTGTTTAATTCCACATTAGAAATTATATAAAAAGACATGATTTTTAGAAAGAAATTATAGAAAGACTAGCCTTTATTTCAAGTCATTTAATATGTCTTCAAATTTAGGATATAAATATATATCCTGAAATAGGAAGCACTAAATTATAAGTATCATGCATTAAAAATGCTAAAATGCTTTCAGTTGATTCCTCTGTGAAATGGGAAATGTAAAACAGAAGGAAAATATCTATCCAAATACGTACATACTTGGTAAATACAGTCTTCATCAAATTTTTGTTTTGCTTTTATTAATCCTCACCTGAGGATATTTTTCCATTGATTTTTAGAGAGAGTGGGAGGGAGGGGGAGAGAAAGAGAGAAAGAAATGTCAATGTGAGAGAGACACTTGGATTAGTTGCCTCCCTCAGGAGACCTGACCAGGGCCGAGGATAGAACCTGAAACCCAGGTACGTGTCCTTGACCAGGAATCAAACTCATGATCCTTTGGTGCAGAGGTGGACACTCTAACCACTTAACAAAGCCAGCCAGGGGTTGATTAAGTTTTTAATTAAGTCCAATGGTTAAACTTCTGACAGTAAACTTGAGGATTTACTTTATTGCAGAAATCTAAACTCAAAAAAGCTTTCTCTCTCTCTCTCTCTCTCTCTCTCCATATATATATATTTTTTTTCTCGAGTCCCTTCACTAAAGCTTCATAACAAATTATGACTTCAGTTTATTGGAACCCCCAAATTAAACATGAAGGTATTTTTGTCTTATGATTCAGAGATCTCTCTTATTAGACTGGCATGGTAAGGGAATAGCTATATTTACCTATGACAATTCCTTGAAAATCTGAAAAGAAAATGACACTTATGTAGTAATCTTTTCAATTTTTTTCTTTTTTCTCTTAATCCCTTGACATTTCCACCTGAGGATTTAGTTTATGTGACTTGAAATGTGGAAGATAAACTAATTCTGAGAAAGACATTTTAATCTTTAAGACAAGGTTGTGGAAAATAGGATTTTTAAAAAATAAATAACAATTACAAGGAATCCAAAAATTAAAGCATCTACTCAGAGTAAGAAAAAAAATAGCTATTGAATGCAAATTTCTTGTAACTGAATAGAGTGTTAATTTAAAAGCTTTCACATTCATAACTCATTCATCACAAAGCTCTGGGGTAATCAAGACAATATATTTTATCCTCATTATAGGCTGGATAATTTAAGTAAATTCACCAGCATTAAAGTGGAAGAATTAGACCAATTTAACTTCTTACTCAGCAGCTATTCTTTCCATAACTTCTTATTTTTCTTTATAGGTGGAACTGGATAAAATGAATATTCTGATTCAAGAGGAAAGCCAGGTGTCTAGTAATTGGTCTTATCACTGTCATAGTCAGCATAGTGTTAAATGCTTACTAGATTTGAGGTTACTTGGCTTGGATAAAAAGAGAAAAGCTATGTGAATACCATTCTGAGGACTAGAAACATTAATCTGCAGACAAATGTTACAAGTTAATCTTTATTTCAACTAGTAATTCAAACACAAAAGCAATGCAGGAATACCTTTTGGAATATACTTGACAGAGACAGTCATCCCTCTTCTAAAATTTGTCTAGAGACAAAAAATTCACAAGACAGTTTTCCTATGTAAAGAAAATTCTCATTTGTGTAAAAGATGCTCTTTCTTCTTTCATCCTCACCTCTCTTTCCTCTTTTTCTGCCACCGTTATCTGATATCACTTCTCTAATTACTTTTCAGTACAGAATCCCTATTCTCTACTTTTAATCTCACCTTACCCTGAAACTTTTGAACATTATATTTTGTTCCAATATTTCTCCTTATCTTTACCTCACTTCCTCATTTTTTAAAGTGCACCAAGTATGACATATGTCAGGAAAGACAGACTTTGAACATCATGGCTGGTTACTCCTGGCAGATTAGCAGAGTTAATATGACACATTATGTTAACATTTTCAAATTTCAAATTCCTCATCTATAAAATGAGTTGATATGTGACTTTTGTTAAATAATGAGTGGAAAAAAGATTGAGTGCAGTGTCTGACAGTCATTTATTCATTCATTTATTTTACAAATATTTATTGAAGTCAGTTTTGTGCCAGATCCTTCTACTTGCTAGGGATACAACCAAGAAACAAACCATCTCCCATCTCATGATGCTTAAAGAATCCTAACTCGTCGCCCTGGCTGGTGTGGCTCAGTTTGTTGGGCATAGTCCCCTGCACTGAAGATTGTTGGTTCAATTTCCAGTCTGGGCACAAGCCTGGATTTTGGTCTTGATCCCCAATAAGAGGCGTGCAGGATGCAGCCTATCAATGTTTCTGTCTTTATAAAAATCAATTTAAAAATCTTTTAAAAATACTTATCAAGTTGTCATTTGAAAAGTAAAATCCAAGAAATAAGTAGAGTGAGGGGATCTACCATGAATGGAGGTAATCAGAGAAGGCCTCTGTGCTAGTTCACATTTTTTTCAGAGACCAAAAACAAAAGAAAACAAAAAATGAGTGCACAAACTACGTAGATTTTTGGAGAGAACAGGAAGGTGAAACAACAAAAGTAAGGTGATATGCAGGTAAGTAGTTGATGAGTTTGGAAATTGTGATGAAGGCAGATTTAGTAGAGCAAGCAATGTGCTAATTAAAAAAAAAATGACTGAAAATGAGATCAGAGAAATGATGGATAGCTAGAAAATATATTTCATGTAGATTGTGTAGCTCCTTGAAGGTGTGTGGAATTTTATTCAAGTGAATTTAAAGAAATAGTATCCAATACTCTTATTCATATAGGCAAACTTAAAATCATTAGAAGTACCTAATTTTTAGAAATGTCTTAAAAGCAACATAATCTTAGAGTAAATCTAGAAAATCAAAACAAGGCACAGGGTAGAGAAAATCAAAGTCATATTAAAGAGATAGAGTGGTTTGTAAGTCAAATATTTGCAGTAAAAAGGTTGCATATGATAATATATTAAAAGAGAATGTGCAAACTAAAAGGGTGAATCAATGAGAAAAGCATAAAAAGACTAAAATAGAAGAAAAAATAAGAGTCAATTTGAGGTACAGAAGACTTGAAACACAACCTTTTAAAATGTGTGTTCTAGGTTAGTAAGAACAAGTCTCTTGAAAAAATAAATGTGTGCTGTCCCTTTTCCAGTTAGCAACTATTGACTTTTCAGGTGGTGAATTAATACATGGTTAATACATTAGACATGATGTGTTAATGGTATTATTTTATTGTTTAAACCTTCTGTATTTTTTGTCATATACAACAGTCTTCTGATTATAATTTGACATTCCATGTAGATTCACCTATAAACATAGAATGGAAAATCAAACATTTTGTAATTATAGTTAATAAATTGACCTAGTAATATTAGATATCAAAGAAATTTATTTAATATTTCTTGTTTTGTGTTGATAATTTGTTTTGTTATCTGAAAAAAATTAATTATTCTTAAAGGGTACTCTGATATGTATACATACATATATATCTTTGTTAAAACTTCACATGTGTTCACATATGTTGTCTATCTTTACCACTAAAATTATTAACATATTAATCATAATATTTTAATTTCCATGTCTGTTTAATACCAACCTTAGGATTTTTTCTATGCCTACACATTATTGATTTCTCTCTTGACAATATGTTGGGGTTCTGTTTCCCCCTTGATTCCTCTGTGTTTTCTTATTTTGGTTGGAGGTTGGACATCTTGTGTTTGATAATTTGTATCAGCCAAATTTCAATTAGAGGAGAACCAGTAAGGATATATGTCAAGAGATTTATGCAAGGCATTGGCTTATGTGATTGTGAAACTTGGCTAGTACTGTTCAGTATCCATAGGGCAAGCCACCAGGAAGTGGAGACTGAAACTCATGAGCTAAAGCTGCTGCCCATAGGCTGAATTTATTTTTCACGTAGGGAAACTTCATTCTTTTAAGGCCTTTCAACTAATAAAATCAGGCCCACCTGGATTACTGAGGATAGTCTCCCTTTCTTACTGATTACATACTTTATTCAAACCTACACAATATCTTTACACTAACATCTAGATTAGTGCTTTATTGAATAACTGGGGACTATAGCTTAGCTAAATGGGAACATCAGAAAGAACATTACAGCTTTTATGAGGGCACCTCTTTTTTCAAATCCTCGCCAGATGACATGTCTATTGATCTGAGAGAGAGAGAAGAGAGAGATACATTGATGTGAGAAGGAAACACAGATAAGCTTCCTCTTGTAGGTGCCCCAATACAAACCCAGAACCCAGGTTTGTGCCCCAATGGGGAATCACCCCCATGACCTTTCCTTATAATGGGCAACACTCCAACCAACTGATCCATCTGGCCAGGGCAAGGGCACCTGTTTTATAAGAGCACTAATCCCATTAATGAGGGTTCCATCCTCATGATCTAATCACTCCAAAATCCCACCTCCTAATAGTATCACATTGGCAGTTAATTTTCAGCATATGAATTTGGGGGCGGGGCACAAAAATTCAGTCAATGACAACCATCTTAGTTTAGTTTATTCTAAAGTATTTTAATCCTTTTGTGCTATTGTAAATGGAATTGTTTTCCTAATTTCATTTTCAATGCACCTCCCTTCTCTCCAGAATCACACTATCTTTACTATTTACTTCCAATGCAATAAAAAAAAATTATGTCATATAACTTTGTACTGAACTGTACATGATACCAGCAAAATTATTTTAGTACTATTTTAGTTAGAGAACTATTTTATTAGCTTGTGTGTACTCTATTATCGACTAGACAACTTTTAAATATGTATGTTTTCTTAAAAGATTCTTGTTTTATTTGTTAGTTTCTAAAGACAAAATGTACTGAATCATTTGCTATAATAATGGCTACAATATTTTAATTTGTGATGGAAAACTCCTTCACCCACCAAAATAGTTTTTACACTTATAATGCTAAAATATATATACATAATGTATTACTCTGTTAAGACAATAACTATAATATTTGCTAGAGGGTTTATAACTAAATTAAGTAGTTAATTCTAAGGTTTATTCCAAAAGATTTGATAAGAAATAAAGCCAGGAGGTGATAGTATAAGAGTACAGTCACAAATACAAACTATATGTTGCTAACAGATGTTTTAGTTTTCATGAATTATTTAATATAATTCAACACAGTTTCCCCTACTTATCTATAAGACATTGACTTGAGGGTTTTATATTTCATCCATTCATCTCAAATCTATCAACTTTCAAGGAAAAAAATATCCAGCTATGAGCTAGATGTTCAATACCACCTTTTGCTGTCAAACTAAAATGCTTTCCCTGCTGGGAGCTAAATCTTTAAAAAACATTATTAAACTAGCATAGAAATATATAAGCATCTTACTTGTGCTAGTTCATCAATATAAAAGTTTTGGACCATTGATACTAATTTCCCTGACTAGATAATTTTTCTAATAATGGCAAAAATCTTAAAACTGAAACAAATTATATTTATCTCTGAGCTATCTCTAATAATGACAAAAAGATTAAGATATAGGCAAAATATAAATTTTTAAAGGTGTCTTATCACACTAGGTAATATATGATCTAATATTATTACTTATTTTGTGCCTTCTTTTTCCTCTTCCCATCATCACTGGCTTAAGTATTTATAATACTAATTTTGTTATGGTCTCTTTATCTCTCCTGACCCTCTCATTAGATGGCAATGCATAAACTGCAATTTTACTCAGCAAAATGTACCCAAGCATAGAAAGGTCAAGTTTCAAATATAATCAAAATAAGAGTATAATTTATATCAACCTTAGCACTAGGAACACTTTCCTATTGTACCCGTGTTTTGTTTGAGCACTGCTCTCATGTTAGCACTGTTGTTCAATTCAGCATGTCCCTTTGTCTTGTCTTCTCGTCTCCAACTGCTCCTTTCTCCCCTCATGTTGGCCGTTGGAACTTGTACCCATGGCTTCTGCTGTTCCTTAGCATTCAGGGAAATTTTTATTTTTTCTTTGTTTTCTGATGTGATCAAGGGCTAAATTGGAACTTCCTCAAAAGCTAGCAAGGAAATAGGGACAAGTAAGAGGTGAGGGTGGACAGTGGAATGCCAGCTACCTTTTATCCTCCTGCTAGCTGCGACTGAGCACTTGAAACTTCGTTTTGTTTTCATTATGCCTCAGATATGAACACATACAATTTCCATTTCATGTTATCTTATCTAGACTAAAGAAACAACTTCGTAACTGGCCTACTTGCTTTATGTGGGTGCCTGTAAATTAAATCTTATTGTATCATACTACTGCTTACAACTTTGCAGTGATACTTCCTTTATTGACATAAAGTTCCAGTTCTCTTAATAAGACAAACAAGACAGCAGGCATCCGCAGCCTTTTTTCTGAAGCCTAAACCATGTTCCATAGACACTGTTGCGTGGCATGATAAAGAGGTATTATGCAAAACATCATTAATCTGGATAAATAAATTTGAAATATCATGGACTGGAAGATTGTCAGAGGTATCTTAAGTGAAGATTTTCCCGGAGTAATTAGTATGCATTGTAAATCTCCAAAAAGTATAGAAAGCATTTCCTCGACTCTTAGACTGGAGTAATTTTTTAATGCAACATCGTGAGTTGTGATGTTTTAGGCATATTACTTTTGCGTAGTGTGCAGTCTTTTTCACCTCCAGTTCTTCTGCTTTAAATGCCTTTCTCCAACTATGTTAAATAGAACTTTTCTCAGTCATAACCTATTTGAACCCCTTTTGAGCTTGCCCTTGTATAATATAGAGACAAAAGGCTAAAAATTATCTTTCCCAGATACTCTTGCAATCTGGATTCTGCAGGTGGTCTCTAAGGAGAAGCATCTCCATAAAAAATTTTGGAAACAGAAAGAAACAAAAATAAAGCAATCCTATATAATAAAAGGGTAATATGCAAATCAACCCTAACAGCAGAATGACTGGGAATGACTGGTCACTATGACACACACTGACCACCAGAGGGAGATGCTCAATGCAGGAGCTGCCCCCTGGTGGTCAGTGCACTCCCACAGGGGGAGCTCTACTCAGCCACAAGCTAGGCTGCCAGCTGCCAGCACAGTGGTGGTGGTGGGGGGGGAAGCCTCTCCTGCCTCCTCTTCAGCGCTAAGGATGTTCGACTGCAGCTTAGGCCTGCTCCCCGCTAGCAAGTGGACATCTCCCAAGGGCTCCTGGGTTGCCAGAGGGATGTCTGACTGCCAGCTTAGGCCCGATCCCCCAGGGAGTGGGAGTAAGCCAGCAGGTGGACATCCCCCAAGGCGTCCCAGACTGCAAGAGGGCACAGGCTGGGCTGGGCTGAGGAGCCCCCTGAATGCACAAAGTTTTGTGCACCGGGCCTCTAGTAACAACATATGAAGTTACTGAATTTTCTGTTGAGCAAGTAATGTTCTAGACCTGGTAATATATTATAAGTGCTGGAGGGTGGGCAGCTTTATCCATGATGCCTTTAGAATATCATGTGTTATGACCACTGCTGATTCTTTCTGTGGGATAGCAAAGCCTGATTCTCTGCTTCTCAGAAATTTTATAATCTTACTAACTTCTTTATTTTAACCTTCTTCCTGTACAAATTGCTTGAGGTTGAGCTGGGGATTATGTTGCCTTAAATACAAAAACTTTACTAAAAGAATTATTATCAGAGGACGTAACAGGTTAACACATTCTTAAGAAATTGAAAATCTAGGCATTGTTATCTTACCTAATTGAGTTTTGATTTAGTGATGCTCCATTTAATTTTTGATGCTAGTACACTGATCATCTATGATATACTATGGTGAAACAGCTACAGTATTTACTGAAAGAAAGCATTAATTAAAAGTAGGGTTTTGGTAAATAATGTACTAATTTTTATAGATCATCACAAGAATAGAAAGATTCAGTATTAACAGATAGTTTCTAACTGTTCTGAAAATCTTAAAGAAATAAAATGTCAAACCAAAAGTTTGAAAATCTCAGCTTTATACTAGATTATAGAAAGCAGAGGCTTCTTCCTTTCTCACATAGCTATAGAATAGAGACAGCAAAAATCTATATCAGTTCTGACTGTGTTACTCCAATATAACATAGGTTGAATTTACGAAATTACCAGGAACCTTGTAAGAAATTCCAAAATTTGATTGCAAGTATTTTATAAGATTCAGATCTAACCTCACAGAATCTCCTTTGCCCCTTCACTGCCTTATGGGCCTTAAACATCTTATAATGATGCAACCTGAGGCAGTTACCCTACTAGAAGTTTCAATTCTTTTAGCTTCTCCTTTATGTCTAATTGCCTCCAGACGTACAATTTGGAACCTATCTCTCTGTATCTCAGTGGACAAGTATCAAAGTCAAATCCAGAAAAGACTTATACGCTAAAGGAATAGCAGTAATTTGCTTATCTATATTGACAAATGTTTGGGATTATCTATGTAATGGATTCTGAAGGTGCTGTCCCAGGTGGAATACAGATTGAAGTGCATTTATTGATGTGATCACACTTATAGGTTATTCTGCATTTACTGTTTTAAGTCATATAGCAGGGAACGTTTGCTTAGTTAAATGAAACTTTGAATCAGTGGCATCTAAGTAAATAAAGTTGACAAAAGATCCTTAAAATAAGTTAAACACTTAAGCAGATTAATGTTGAATAGGCATATATTCACTGAGAACAGGTCCTTGGCAAAATATTTGAAATCTACATTGGTAAGAGTTTTGTCAGCCTCTTTGAGAAGTGACATAGTGACTATTTCTTGTGGGTGGGGATAATGATGGGTGGTACTACCATGTGTGACGTTATCTTAAGTGGCTGATAACAAAATAGTAGCATTTAACCAAGGTATGCAGGAACTAAAATAAACACTTATCTACAAAAATAGATTGATATTTTTACTATATTGGACATTAATACTAAGCTGGTCGTAAGAATTATTTGACCCAAGTGGATAGTTAGCAATGACAATGATTATTACATTCTTCTGACCAAAATTGAGGATCGGTCAACTGGGTTTTATTTTTTATTTATAAGCTGGAGAAACAAAGAAAAATATTTTTTTTTCTAAACCTGACTTTGAACTACCTTTAAAATACAACCATGAATAATTATCTAATTCTCAGGACTGGGTAAGTTTATAGATTCAGAGGCCCTTGAGAAAAGAGGTCTGGTATTTTGGGAAAAAGTCTTGAAATTATAAACTAACATATTCTATAAATCTTCTTTTCTGTTTTCCCTAAAGGGACATGCAACCATTTAGCAGAGTAGCTGTGCACTGTAGCAGAGAAAATACCTTAATATTTTAGGGGTTATTCAACCATCCTCTGAACTAATATACCAATCACAGAGAACACTGAAGGTTGATGTAGTTTCCTGGCCAGAGCAGGTCTAATGGGACAAGGTAATAAATACAGTCTAGGACCAAATTCATCTTGCAGTGGGCCCAGTGGTTCTCAAAATTAATTTTGTATTTATTTCCTGGGACCTATATACCTGGTTGCAGTAGACATACTCGGACATTAGCTGGACCTCACATTGGCTCCTGACCTGTAAATCCATTGTTCCTGTTGAAACTATGAAGTGAGAAACCAACTGTTACTCTCCTATCTTACCAGAATTGTACATTAAAAGCAATACTATAGTCCTTAAAAAATGGCAAATCAGTGACATACAAATACTTAAAAAATACAAGGAGAGTTATTCCTATCACATCTAAATTAAACTTGTTTGATTAACTTATTGATATGACAGATGTGTCTTGGTTAATAATATTTAACTATGTAGGAAAACAAATAAAAAATGTAGTCCCATATATGGTTTTATTACTTGAGTGAAACAATGAAAACCCTGGTACCTGGTATTGAACAATCAATGTAGCAAAGCTTTTTTTCCCACAGAAGAAAACTGAAGAGTAGTTTACTTGGAACATGACTTGCTTTATAGACAGGTGCAAACATTTTACACTTTAACCAAATGTCTGTGAAGCATTTTCCCGTGCCTCATCTCATTTGATCCTCACAGAAATCCTGGAGTAGGTAGATAGAAGGCTCAATTGAATCCTATTTCTTTTCATTAACTGGAAAACAGAGATTTAGAAAGTTTAGAAATTTTACCCAACTGAAAAGAAGTTAGAAATGGTGGACCTTGAAAATGACTTCAGGTTTTCTCACTGGGCAGAATATAGTCAAATACTCATGCAGTTAAATATTTTACCCTTCATTCTCCCTGCATGATCTACAATAATAATCTACTTTGTGTTGATATTTACTACTGTGTTGCTGATAATTACATGAAAGAGAAGTTGAGGTGCTTCACTGGGCTGAGAAAAGTTTAGCTAAATCAAAAAGCCAGTCTAATTAAGCAAGTTTATTCTGTATATACTTGTAGCCCTGCACATGAATCCCTGCACCAGTAACTTGCTGCTGCCCTCCTGCAGCTCTCCTACCACTGCCCTGCCCTCCTCTAGCTCCCTCCACCTACTCCCCCAACCCCTCTCCCTCCTGCACCCCCTCATAGATTGCTGTCCTGCCCCCTCCTGTAGCTCTCTGACACCTGCTTGTAGCTCACTGCCCCACCCTCCTGCTGATCCCTGATCTGGTTGTTATTCAGTTAGTTGTTATATAATGACAATTTGCATATTACATCTTTATTATCTAATCTAATAAAGGAGTAATATGCAAATTAGGTGTCACTCCCCTACACCTGAGCCACGCCTACCATCCAAGCCACGCCCAGCAACCAGTCAGAGCAACTATATGCAAATTAACCCAGCCAAGATGGTGGCCAGCAGCCATGGAGCTACAGCAAACAGGAGGCTTGCTTGCCCTGGTGATGGAGGAAGCATAACTTCCTGCCTGACTAGGCCAGCTGTGGCCTCCACTCAAGGCAACAAAGTTTCAATTATAGAAGATAAATAAACCCCAGATACCTGCTTCCAGCCAGCCTTGCTGGACTCTGTGTCCAGCCTGCAAACAGCCATCAGCTCCTCACCCAGGATGGCCCCACCCTCATGGGGTGAGGGTTCCTGCTGGGGGGCTTGGCCAGCCTGCAAACAGCCATCAGCCCCTCACCCTGGCTGGCCAGGCACCCCAGCAGGACCCCCACCCTGAAGGGAATGTGGCCAGCCTGAAAACGGCCCTCAGCCCCTTACACATGCTGGCCAGGCACCCCAGCAGGACCCCCACCCTGATCTGGGACACTGTTCAGGGCAAACCAGCCTACCCCCACCCATGCACCAGGCCTCTATCCTATATAATAAAAGAGTAATATGCAAATTGACCCTAGTAGCAGAACCACTGGGAATGACTGGTCACTATGACACACACTGACCACCAGGGGGCAGACGCTCAAAGCTGGAGCTTCCCCTGATGGTCAGTGCACTCCTAAAGAGGGAGCTCTGCTCAGCCACAAGCCAGGCT
>PVJC01002610.1:0-77587 GCA_004026665.1 Murina feae
TTATCCCACCCCCACTAGGAACACCTCCCATGTGACCATATGGGTGCCTTCTCTCAGGACCTCATTGCTCATCCAATTGTACCCTCTCATCTCCAAGTGACCTTTATACTCAGCTGTTGACCTGGGCTGTGACTTGTCTCTTCTGTTAGACAATAGTTCCCCTGTGCAGGAGCTGTGGGAACTGCGGTTCGGCCTGGCTCTGGCTAACTCCCTTCCCAGAGCTCAGCCAGTGGGGCTACCCACAGGGACCACTGTGTCATTTCCTGACTGTGGTAAGGAGTTCCAGGCTTGTTCCCCTCTCTGTAAGTCCCTTCTTCAGTCTAACTGAAATCATTCTTGCTACAATAAAGAATGCTTCCTGTTAGTGCCTTAAGGCTGCTGACAGGATGGTTGGCCAGCTCTTCCTATCAGCGTTGGTTGCTTGTCAGGGGTGGGGGTCTTCAGTCCAGGCTCTCAGGCAGAGCACGCTGGCCAGCTGCTCAGCAGGAAAGATTTCTCCTTTGTTAGCTCAGAGGATCTCCAAGGGCTGCCAGCACATGGTCCATTAGGTTGTTGGGGTCCAGACCCAAGGTGTGGTGGGAACTGTTGTGGTAGTTAATGAACCTGGATGAGGGAAAAGATGAACACCTGTGACCTTGACCACCTGGATTCCACCTCATCCTTCTTTTGCTTTTTTTTTTTTAAATATATTTTATTGATTTTTTGCAGAGAGGAAGGGAGAGGGATAGAGAGTTAGAAACATTGATGAGAGAGAAACATCGATCAGCTGCCTCCTGCGCACCCCCTACTGGGGATGTGCCTGCAACCAAGGTACATGCCCTTGACCAGAATAGAACCTGGGACCTTTCAGTCCACAGGCCGATGCTCTATCCACCCGAACCAATCAGTCAGGGCTGCTTTTTTTTTTTTTTTTAAACCATTTGTATGCCATAAGCCTCTATAGATGCAAGCGGCAGAACTTTGTAAATTAAATTCAAAATGTCATGAAGTTAACTGGTTAAGTGTTTTTAATGATTTCAGAGAGGAAGGGAGAGGAAGAGAGAGATAGAAACATCAATGATGAGAGAATAATTGATCAGCTGCCTCCTGCACAACCCCCATTTCTTAGGGGATCAAGCCCATAACCTGGGCATGTGCCCTTGATCAGAATTGAACCTGGGACCCTTTAGTACACAGGCCAACACTCTATCCACTGAGTCAAACCATCTAGGGCTCACCTCTCCCTTTTTAATTCATCCATCCATTCACTCAGCCTTCTATAAAAAGTCAGGAGCCTTCTATGTGCCAGTACCTACTAAGTGTTCTTACATTCTCTACTCTTGCTTTTCCTGTCTATAAAATGGGGCTAATAGTTCCCTACTTTCATGGTCATTGTGAAGGTTAAATGAGTTTATCCTATATAATAAAAGGTTAATATGCAAATTGTCCCCAAGACCAGGAGTTCGACTGGTAGTTCAACCAGGGGGTGGGGCTGGCTGGACCTCACTCATGCATGAATTTGTGTTTCAGGCCTCTAATCTAATCTAATAAAAGAGTAATATGCAAAATGACCCTTATTCCGTTACACATGAGCCACGCCCACCAGCCAAGCAATGCTCACCAGCTAATCAGAGCAACTATATGCAAATTAACCCAGCCAAGATGGCGGCCGGCAGCCATGGAGCTGGAATAAGCAGGAGGCTTGCCCCATCCATGGAGGAAGCTAAGGTTCCTGTCTGCCTAGGCCTGCTATGGCCTCCGCTCAAGGCAACAAAGTTCCAATTATAGAAGATAAACAAACCTCAGATATCTGCTTCCAGCCTTGGGCTCAAGGAAGCACTGGGAGTCTGGGTTGTCAGGGGCAACCCAACCTGGGCTCCAGTTAAAGCAACAAAGTTTCAACTTTAGAAATAAAATAAATCCCAGATACCAGTTTCCAGCCAGCCTCGCTGCAAACAGCCATCAGCCACTCACCTATGCTGGACAGGCACCCCAGCAGGACCCCCTCCCTGAAGGAAATGGGGCCAGACTGAAAATGGCCCTTAGCCCCTCACCCAGGTTGGCCAGGCACCCCAGCAGGAACCCCACCCTGATCCAGGACACCCTTCAAGGCAAACCAGCTGGCCCCCACCCATGCACCAGGCCTCTATCCTATATAATAAAAGGGAAATATGCAAATTGACCCTAATAGCACAACAACTGGGAATGACTGGTCACTATGACACACACTGACCACCAGGGAGCAGATGCTCAATGCAGGAGCTGCCTCCTGGTGGTCAGTGGGCTGCCACAGGGGGAGCTCTGCTCAGCCACAAGCTAGGCTGCCAGCTGCCAGCACAGCAGTGGTGGTGGGAGCCTCTCCCACCTCCTCAGCAGAGCTAAGGATGTCCGACTGCAGCTTGGGCCTGCTCCCTGCTGGCAAGTGGACATCCACCAAGGGCCTCCATGCTGCCAAAGGGATGTCTGGCTGCCAGCTTCGGCCCGATTGCCTGGGAGTGGGCCTAAGCCAGCAGGTGGACATCTCCCGAGGTGTCCCAGATTTCTAGAGGGCACAGGCTGTGCTGAGGGACATCCCTGAGTGCACAAATTTTTGTGCACCGGGCCTCTAGTTGTATATAAAGCTCTTAGCATAATACTTGGTTTATTGCAAATACTCAATAAACATGTTTCAATGTAATCAACACTGAGGGATGCCAGCTCTGGGCCAGGCCCTCAGTGGTGCAGTGGGAAAGGCAGGTATAAAGCAGATGTTTATAAAATAAAGTCCAAGCAACTGGGTAGTTGGGGACAAGGTGGAGCTGGGACTCCAACTGCCTGCTGCTCTGCTGGGTGGCCTTGGGGAAGGCACACCTTCTAGTCCTGCCAGAGAGAAGACAAAAGTTATAATGGGGACCGATGCCTAAAAGAAGGCAGGATAGGAGTAAGGACTTGGGGTTGAGCCAGCAGGCCCTGCTTTTCCATCTCACCTCTGCCAGGTCCTTCCATATGACGTAGGGCAAGCCCTCCCCACTCCAAACCTCAGTTTCCTCTCCTGAAAGAGGAGATCATCACATGAGGGGCAGGGTGGTTGTGAGGATGCAGGAAGAGAACAGATGGCAAATTTGAGGTGCTGAGCCTGTGGGGGAGCAGTGCCAGTCCCAGCCCACTTGAAGCTGTGGAGGAATTTTCTCCATAGCAAGGGGGACCTGGAGCTGGAAGCTGTAGCTCCTCTCATGCAGATGGCTACAGTGCGAGAAGAGGCTGGAGACCCAGCACCTGGCCTTTGCCAGGTCCCAAGAAGTCTGCTATCTTGTATGCAAGCACATCTGAGGGTGGGGGGTACAGGGACCCCTGGAATATCACATCCACTCCAATCCTGGGTCAGAGGGGGCTGGATAGACAGGGCAAGGCCTCAGCCCTGCTCGGTAATTGAGTCACTACATTCTTGGACAAGTAACTCTGGCTCCCGAGCCTCAGTTTCCCTCTCTGTAAAATAGGGACAATAAGACTGTCCTGGAGAGTCTTCCCGAATTAACTTGTCCCGTTCTCTAGCTTGTGGTCCATTCCTTAATGCTCTCGCCCTTCCCCTGGCCCTGGTGAAGGTATAAGTGAGGTGATTTCTGCCACGTTACATAGTTTCTCCTTCAGACCGGGGGGGATTCTGAGGGTAGAGCTGTGTCTTTTTCTTCAGACTCGGGCAGGGCTATGTCTCTTCCATATGTTCCAAAGGTTGGTATTATCTCACATTTAGTGTGCTCAGTAATACCACACAACAGGCACTCCACACACAGTATCTCTGTTCATCAGATCACACCGATTTTATGAATATTCTCATTTTACAGATGAAGAGACTGAGGCCTAGTATTTGTCCAACGTCACCTAGACAGGAGAGGGGGGCGTTTGGAGTTGCCCAGAGGTGGTGTTAGTCAGTTCGGGTAGGCCCTGGGCCAAACCCCAGCTTTTTCACTCACTCACTAGCTGTGTGAACTTGGGCAAGTCTGGAGCTCTCAGGCCTGCTTCCCTACCCTATAACAGGAAGAATGACTACTTCACGGGGAGATAATACATGTAGAATGTGTAGAATAGGGCCTGGTACATAGTAAGTGCTCAATAAAGGATGTCCCCTCCCCCCCTCCTTCATTCCCTCCTCCAGTAGGGCCTCCAGGCCTGGGCATACACTAGAGCAGGCTGGCCTCGCTGTCTCAGAGGCAATGTTTGTGTTCCCTCCACTCATACCTATAAGGCCTGGGGGACTGCTGCCCCCACCCGGGGTCTCGCCTTTCCCAGGAAGCCTCGGTCTGCCACGGGAGGATGAGGAGGGGATAGTCCCCAGTCTGATGGAAACACAGTCCAATCAGAGAGGGGAGATACGGGCCCCCAGCCTGACACTGAGTGAGAAACCACAGCAGGGTGCCACCTCACTGCACAGGCTGTGCTGGTGGGTGTGGACACCAGAGGCAGTGGTGCGGTGCTCTGGCAGGGAGGGCGTCTGGGGCTCTGTCCCGTGTGGAGTGAGCTGTTGGGGTCACTCGCCTGTTGGAAGATGGGATGTGTGGGCAGCAACTGGAGAAGCTGGCATAGTGCAGCTGGTACCTGTTGAAGCGGCAGCCTGTTAGGTAGCTAAAGCTATGCATGGTGGAACAAACAGGAATTGTACCCTGGGGGCCTGAGGCCACCCAGAGTTGGCACATGCTCTTCCACCCACCATTTACAGACCCCTCCCCTCCAACACTGAGCACTCTTGGCCCCCAAGGGCCTCGGATCACACAGGCTGAAGCAGTTACCAGGAACCACCGAGGCACAGTAGGCTCCCCCTCCCCAACAGGGCTCCCATACTCAGGAAAAAGCAAGTCTCCCGGCGCCCCCCAAAGGAGGAGGGACTGCAGCTAGACTGCAGAGAGACCCCTGGACGCACAGGGCTCTGTGCTGGCAATGCTCCCTGCTTCAGCTGGACATCCATTCTTAGGAGAGGGCTGCTGAGAAAGGAAAGGGGGTCCTCTCAAAAGCAGGGGGAGAGGCAAGGTGACCTGACCCTTATCTGGAAGCCCCGGAACTCAGGCAGGGTGTTGCGCCAGGGGCCAGCTTCTCCTTGGTGGCAACAGGAGTCATTGGCCCCCAAGGCCATGGTCACTGCGCCACCTCGTCGCCCATTCAGAAGGACTGCTTAAGGCTTATCTGGAGGGTGATGACCTGCCCTAGGGTCAGCAGAGAGCATGAGACTGGATTCCCAGAGACCCCCACCCCCACTCCAGAATCCTTGGACCGAAGACTCAAGGTGGAAGGGGGCCCTCTGGGCAGCCTCCAAGGCCACACACCAACCCAGCTCCCTTCTCTTCCACCTCTGAAATATGGCAGCCCATCCTACAAAAGACTCCAGCCCTCTCTGAAGTAATCCTGTTCCATCTGCAATAATCCAGGCTCCCCCAGAAGCCTTTACCTCCATCACATTCCAGCCTTCCTCTGAAATTCTCTAGCTCCTCCTCAATAACGCAGCAGCTTCTGAAATAACCAGGCCCTCGGCGAATTCTGCAGCCCCCACTCTAAACTACTCCAATCATCCAGAAAGGACTCCAGCCCCTGTGCGAAACTCCACTCCACCCCTAAACGCCGGCTCCACTTTAAAAACGTGTGCTCGGACTTCACCACTCCCGGCCCCTTGAAATCTGCCAACACCCATAGTACTCTACACCCCACTTTAATACTTGGCCCTCACTCCCACGATAGTCCTCCACCCCCAGGGGAAATCCTCCAGCCCCACACTGATGCCCCAGCACCTCTGTAATGCTCCGTCCTGCCCAGGGGGGAAGATGGACCGCTAGGCCTGTCCAGAGCATCCCGTGATAGCACTCAATTCTCCTGCTGGTTCCCATGTCCCCAAGCATCAAAAGGCTCCTGGAGGTCAGTGTAGGGAAGCATCAACACCCCTGGCAAAGGGAGGCCGTGAGATGGCCCCGCTGGCGTTCTCACAGTCCTCCCAGCCTGGCAGAGTTCTCACTGGAAACTTCTCCCTGACCTCAGGATAAGAGCCCCCTAACCAGAAACATGGTAGCAGTACTCAAAGGTTGGGAGCACCCAAGACTTGAGGGATGGCATACCCCTGACCTGCCAGTTGACTTGTCAGAGGCGGCCCACAGGCTCAATCGGCCCCAGCACTCGGGCAGTTTCCTCACTGTCCTGCTCTGAGATGCCATGGTCTGCTTAGAAAACAGTAGCCAGGCCGAGGCCACGCTGCCTCTGTTCAGGAAACATGGCAACCCATCCGGGCCTCTGAGTCATCAGGGAGCAGAGCTGGGCCCTGGGAATGGCTTGAGAGGGGCCGACCTGACCCACTTTGTGCTTGTCTAAGTGTTACCCACTGGATCACCCTTATGTGAGGGTGAGTATCAGCAAGTCCCTGAGCACACAGTGGCTTCCTGGGAGGGGATCTTAATGATGGGTTCTGCCAGCAGAAGGAATTAGGTTCCAAGCCCAGCTCTGCTGTGTTACTTTAGGCAAATCACTTTCCCTCTCTGAGCTGCATTGTCTTTGTCTTGCCCCTTACCAGTTTTCTTCAAGGCTCGAAGAAGAGAGTGGTTATAGGATGAATCCTTCATTTGACAACTATTTCCTGAGTGCCAGGTCTGCTTTAGATGTAGCCATGATGTATTTTATTATTTCTCCCTGCATCCATCAGCTTATGAGCATGCAGGAACTAGGGTATGGAGAAATGATGGGAGAGTCAGCCCTCACCAGTTTGGCTCAGTAGACAGAGCACTGGCCTGCAGACCAAAGGGTCCCAGGTTTGATTCCAGTCAAGGGCACACACCTTAGTTGCAGACTTCTCCCCGGCCCGAGCCCTGACCAGGACCCGTGCAGGAGGCAACCAATTGATGTGTTTCTCTTGCATCGATATTTCTCTCTATTTTCCCCTCTCTCTTCCACTCTCCCTAAAAGTCAATGGAAAAATATCCTCAGGTGAGGATCAACAACAACAACAAATAATAATAATAAAATTTAAATAAAACTCCTGATCGGACCTCCCTCTCTGGCTCTTGGCCATTTTTTGTACACTTGCTATGTACAAGGTACTTTCAAAGCCAACCTTTCCTTTACTCCTCCTTCTGGGAGACAAATATTACGGTTCTGGTTTTATTGATGTGGAAACTAAAGCCTAGAGTTGTGAAGTCACTTGCCTAAGATAACGAAGTTAGCAACTTGTAGGCCTACATTTAGATTCACTGCCTTTGACAAGAAAGACATCAGAGCATGACTGTAATCCTCTTCCACTTCCGCCCCCCACCCCCTGGCTCCTGTGCTGTGGGTAAATGAGCCAGGTCTGTTATTAGGGGTCCTGGCTCGGGGGTGGGGAGCTCAGCCTGGACCAACCTGTTCCCAGGAGTCCCCAGTCTGATAGAGGGCAAGAGAACTGGACTCCAAGCAAGACATCTGGAGGTTGAATAGGCCTCCTAGTCCTAAGGCATCTTGTCCTACTCTGTCCTTATACAGATCAGGAAACAGAGGCCTGAGACTGGGCAGACAGCTGCTCAAAGTCACACCATCAGAGGCCCTGCCTTTTACGCGGGTGAAGTCTTGGCTGCCCATAATAGGAAAAGATGGACAAAGACCCCCTCGTGGTGCAGACAAGTAATGGTCAAGGCTCAGAGAAAATACTTCTGGCCTAAAAGACTGAGCCTCGGCAAAAAAAAAAAAGGGGGGGGGACAGAAGGTGAGGGAACCTCTGGAAAAGGGTTGGTGGTGGGGCTTGGGATGCACATCACCACGGAGGCCCATGTCCTGTCCACACATGAGGTCAGTCCTTGTGGCTCTCTGTTTGCTCACCTCCTGAGACCAACCATTCTGCTGCTCAGTTGTTCTGGTGACTGCAGTTCTTCCTGCTCCTGAGCTGAAATTCTGCTGGCCTGAGCCTCCACCTGCTGGTCATTCTGCTATCTGGGATCCCAGAATGAGTGTCATCCCTGGCCCCAGAGCCACTGAGGCCGAGGGGCGGGGGAGGGGAACTCTATCACAGCTCCCACCTGTAGTCAATCTCCTATTTATCTTCACCCCTCATCCCCAAGCAAAGTTTATTCCTTCTTTCGTTCCTGTTTTCAAACAGTACCCATCAGGTACCTACTAGGTGCCGGGTGCTTGCAAAGTGCTAGATTAAGCAACAAAATCCCTGCCTAGAGAAGTTTGGGAGAGAAAAAACCCCACACTAATACACACAATGATAGCTGGGGTTTTCTCTCAAAAATATCTAACCAAGGTTTCCCGATTGCATTTGGTGGAGATGTCTCTTTGTTGTCTTTCAATATATCAGAGTCATTTCCATTCTGCCTTTTTTTTTTTAAATGACCACCTTTTAAAGTGCCCTGGCCAGCTATCTTTTAGAATGTTCCTCATGAACAGGTGAGTCTGAAGGTTCCCTCATAGTGTCACTCACCTCACTCCTCTAAACTTCTTGTCACTGGAAGTTAGGTCGAGAGCAGGGGATGGCCAGAAGTAAATATTTTTAGCTTTGCAGGTCATACTGTCTGTGTTGCAACTGCTTGGCTCTGTCATTGTAGCATGACAGCAGCAGGCATAGGCAATATGCAAATGGAGCGTGGCTGTATTTCAATACAACTTTATTTATGGACATTGAAATTAGGATAAACATAATTTTCATATTGTCACTCAATATGGTTTTTTGTTCATCCTCACCTGAGGATATTTTTCCATTGATTTTTTTTTTTTTTTTTTTTTTTTTTTTTAGAGAGAGTGGAAGAGAGGGGGAGAGACAGAGAGAGGGAGAAACATTGATGTGAGAGAGACACATCAATTGGTTGCCCCCCGCAACTCTGCATGCACCCCGGCTGGGCCAGAGCCTGCAACTGAGGTACATGTCCTTGACTGGAATCGACCTTCAGTCCATGGGCTGACACTCTAGTCACTGAGCCAAATCAGCTAGGGCTGTCACTCAATATTCTTCTTCCGGTGAGATTCTTTGAACCATTTAAAAACGTAAAATCCATTTTGGCTCACAGGTTGCACAGAAATAGGCAGAGGGCCACCGCTGACCCATAATTTGCTGACAGCAGTTCCAGCGCATCTCCCTGTGGGAAAGGAGAGAGAGAGCCGCTTGGCAAATACCAGGTCAGCGGGCAGTGCTCCTTCAGCACCGGGTGAAGTTCTGGTCTGTAACACTTTCACCTCGCCCTGGCTGGTTTGGCTCAGTGGATAGAGCATCGGCCTACGGACTGAAGGGTCCTGGGTTTGATTCTGGTCAAGGGCACATGCCCAGGTTGCGGGCTCCATCCCCAGTGGAAGGTGTGCAGGAGGCAGCCGATCCACGATTCTCTCTCATCATGGATGTTTCTATCCCTCTCACCCTCTCCAAAATCAATCTAATTTAATAAAAGAGTAATATGCAAATTGACCCCCACTCTGTTACACCCACAAGCCACACCCACCAACCAATAAGGAGGAAATATGCAAATTAACCCAACAAAGATGGCAGAGGCCAGAGCTGGGATACTTGCGTTGCAGTCACAGCTACCACATAAGCTCTGGCCGCTCCAGGCCTGTTGGAGACTCAGAAGGCAGGGGAGACAGAGATCAGCTCCAGTGCCTGAGGCTAGCTTCTGCCAGGAGTTGAAGAAGCCGTCTGTCCGTCTGTCCGTTGATCGCAGGCTTGGGGAGAAACTGCCTGCGTGTGATCACAGGCCTGGGGGAGAAGCAGTGGAGAAGCTGCCTGTCCGTGATCACAGGCAGCTTCTCCTCCACACCTGTGATCACGGACAGGGTCGGGCCTAAGCCAGAAGGTGAACATCCCTCCAAGGGGTCCCAGACTGCAAGAGGGCACAGGCCAGGCTGAGGGACACCCCCTCCCCCAGTGCACAAATTGTGCACTAGGCCCCTAGTAAACATATATTTAAAAACAAACAAAAACCATCTCACCTGGTGGTTTTGGCATCTGCTATGCACTGAGTCGTGTTGCCCCCAAACTTTATATTGGAGCCCTAGCTCCCAAGATGACTGCATCTGAGATAGAGCCCTGCTGGAAATAATTAAGGTTAAATGAGGTCATGCGGGTGGGGCTCTCCTCTAGTCAGTCAGGTGTCCTTACGAGAAGAGACGGCAGAGAGTTGCTTCTCTCTCTGCCATCGAGAATGGGTCTTCTACAAGCCTGGCAGGGAGAGCAGCGCGGCCAGAACTTGATCTGGGACTTCTAGCTTCCAGAACTTATTCCTGTGAGTAATAAATGCTTGTTGTTTGACCCACCCAATCTGTGGTACGTTGACGATTTTTGCCTCAATCAATGATCTAACTGGGGCTGCAAAATGGAGTTTTTCTAGTTCTCACATTCCTTCTAGTGGGTTAGTTGGCATTTTTCTACAAGTAAACAAACAAACAAACCAAAAAACACAACAAAAACTTTCCCTCGTCAATTAGAAATGAACCTAATTACAGTTCCTCCCAAAAAGGCAGGATAAATGCTTCATTCTCTAAGGGAAGGTTTTGTTTTTCCTCTTTAAATGAAAATATTTAGTACCTGTTTGTAGGCTGAGGGAATAATTCTATGGAAAGGATAGTGCAGAAGAGGGAGTTACAGAAGGTGTGAAGTCCACAAAAGGTGAGAGGATTTGGAGCGCAAGTGAGGGCGGAGGAGAGGTGGGAATTTAGGGGATAGAAGGAAGTGAGCTGGTCTTCTGGGCAGACACAGAGGGCCAGCTTACTAAGAAACTGCCCTGGCCCTAACCGGTTTGGCTCAGTGGATAGAGCGTCGGCCTGCAGACCGAGAGGTCCCAGGTTCGATTCCAGTCAAGGGCATGTACCTTGGTTGCGGACACATCCCCAGAGGGAGGTGTGCAGGAGGCAGTTGATCGATGTTTCTCTCTCATCAATGTTTCTAACTCTCTAACCCTCTCCCTTCCTTTCTGTAAAAAAAAAAAAAAATCAATAAAATATATTTAAAAAAAGAAAAAGAAACTGCCCTAGGGAAAAAAACAACAACCCTGGCCAGTTGTGGGCTCGACTCTTGGGGGGTGGGAGATGAGGGGGAGGTGGCAGGGGCGTGTATGATTGATGCTGATCCTCTCTCATTGATGTTTCTATCTCTCTATCCCTCTCTTCTAAAAATCAATAAAAACATTTAAAAAGAAAGAAAGAAATTGCCCTGGAGAATTGTTGAGCCTGGCTAGTGTGCCTTTTAGAATCCTCGCCAGAGGGAGAGAGAGAGAAGCATTGATCTGTTGCCTCCCTTCCGTACCTGCACTGAGGATCATACCTGAAGCCTGGGTATGTGCCCTGACTGGGAACTGAGCTGCAGCCCTTGGTGTACAGGACGGAGCCACACGGACCAGGGCATGGCAGGTGTCCTTCTGAGGCGGGAGCTGTGACCATGTCTGCATGGCAGGTAGTCGTCTCCTCCACACCCAGAGAAGGTGGCTGGTTGGATTGCTGCAGGCCTGGGGCTTTCCAGGTGAGTATGCCAGAGCAGAGGGAGGCAAGCAGTGCAGGGTCCTTTCGAAGGAGGACTGTAAGGAGTGAGAACAGAAACCAGGCTGGTTAAAAACAGAAGTGAGCCCTGACCGGTTTGGCTCAGTGGATAAAGCGTCGGCCGGCAGACTGAAGGGCCTGGGGGTTTGAAGGCTCGATTCCCAGCTCTCGTTCGGGTACATGCGGGAGGCAACCAAAATCAGTATGTCTCTCTCACATCCATGTTTCTCTCTCTGTGTCTCTCCCTTCCATTCTCTATTTAAAAAATTAATATATATATGGCTAATATGCTAAGTGTCTGACTGTTCAACCGTTCCACGGTAGCTATGACATGCACTGACCACCAGGGGGCAAATGCTCCACACCGGGCATGGAAACATGGACCAGACTGATGAATCTCAGAGGGAAAAGAGGAGGAGGAGAGCAGAAAGAGATTAATCAAAGATCTTCCTTTTTTAAAAAAAATATATTTTTTATTGATTTCAGAGAGAGGAAGGGAGAGGGAGAGATTGAAACATCAATGATGAGAGTGAATCATTGATTGGCTGCCTCCTGCATGTCCCCTACTGGGGATTGAGCCCGCAACCTGGACATGTGCCTATCAGAATCAAACCCAGCAGCCTTCAGTCTGCAGGCAACGCTCTAGCCATTGAACCAAACTAGACAGGGCAACCAAAGATCTTATATGCATACCAGGGGCCCCTTGGCCTGGCCTGCCCCCTCTTGCAATCCAGGACTTTTCTGGGGATGTTGGACTGCTGGTTTCGGCCCAATCCTTGCAGGCCAGGCCAAGGGACCCCACCAGTGCACTAATTTGTGCACCAGGCCTCTACTGTTTATATATTAAAAAAAAACACAAAACAAACAGAAGTGAGAGCAGGAGAGTAATGGCTAGATGGGATATGGGATGGGAGGTCTCAGCTAGCTTGCTGGGCTTTGATTTTTGGTTTTGGTATCAGTTTTCAAAATTGATTTAAACAAGCATGTAAGCATGGAGGTTGAAAGGCTAGTGGAGACCCATCCTTGGCCTCTTTGCCCTGTTCCCACCATCACCTGTATCATATAGGGAGTGAGTGCCACATCGAGGACAAGGACTGGACCTGATTCCTACCTGAGCCCCCAGTACCCAACCTGGCACAGAGCAGTGGCAAGGAAGGCTTGAGGTTTCGCTGAATGAATGAAGGCTATCAAACACTTATATGGCACTTACTAGGTGCCAAGCACTAGTCTAGCAGCTCATTGATTTCTCCCAAGACTCCTGTGAAGTGGGGTCAACTCTTATCCCTACTTTAACAGCTGAGGAAACTGAGACACAGAAAGTTAAAATAATTTGTCCAGGGTCGTGGAGCTAGAAAGAGGCCGAGTCCATGTTCCTAACCACCAGGTTATTGTAAATGGATAAATTAAGAGCCAGAATCTCACTCTAACCGGTTTGGCTCAGTGGATAGAGCGTCGGCCTGCGTACTGAAAGGTTTCAGGTTCCATTCCGGTCAAGGGCATGTACCTTGGTTGCGGGCACATCCCCAGTGGGGGGTGTGCAGGAGGCAGCTGATTGATGTTTCTCTCTCATCAATGTTTCTAACTTTCTATCCCTCTCTCCTCCTCTCTGTAAAAAAAATCAATAAGATATATTTTTTAAAAATTAAAAAAAAAGAGTCAGAATCTCTGTCCGGAGTGATGCCAGGTTTCTGGAAGTCAGAGTCCTGGTGGAGAGATCCAGAGACAATCAACAGTGAACTGAAGAATGCACAATTCTAGGTTATGACAGCTGCCATGAAGGAGACAAACTGAGTGCCAAGAACAAGAATGGGCAGACTTCCTTCGTTGGGGTGGTCAGGGAAGGCTTCTCTGAGGAGGCGGCACTTCAGGGAAAGGCTAGAAAGGAGCAAGTACTGTGAGGAGCAAGGAAGAGTATCTTGGGATGAGGGAACAGAAGGCCCTGCGACAAACGTTCACTGTCGTCTGGGAACTGGAAAGGATTCCAGTGGCTGAAAAGGAAGACGGCCCAGTGGGACTGGAGAGGTGGGCAGGCACACAGACTTGAGAGGCATGGCAACGTGTTTGGACTTTACTATTCTTTTTTATCGTTTTGTTTTCTTTTTATTACACAAGCAAAGTGGGAGGTAAGTCATTAGAGAGTTTTAAGCAATTTGGTTCAAATTTATTTTTTGTTGTTGATGGACTTATGTCCCAGGATTGAATACCTAACCTGGCACAGCAGGACAATGCTCCAACTAACTGCCCTACCTGGCCAGGAAAATTTAGTCCCATGTGTACTTTTTTAAAAATGTAGGTTTTAATTGATTCGTTTTAGAGAGAGAGGAAGGGAGAGGGATAGCGAGAAACATCCAGGCTTCAGCTGCCTCCTGCATGCCCCCTACTGGGGATTAAGCCGGAAATTCAAGCTTATGCCGACAGGGAATGAACCAGTGATCTCTTGGTTCCTGGGTCAGTGCTAATGCTGAGTAACCCTGGGTTGGCCCAGTTTATATATATATATATATATATATATATATATATATATATATATATATATATATATATATTTAATTTTTAAAATTGATTTCATAGAGGAAGGAAGAGGGGGAGAAAGATAGAAACATCAATGAGGAGAAAGAATCATTGATTGGCTGCTCCCTGCACACCCCACATTGGGGATGGAGCCTGCAACCCGGGCGTGTGCCCTGACTGGGAATTGAACCGTGGTGTCTCGGTTCACAGGTGGACATTCAATCACTGAGCCACGCCAGCCCGGCCCAGTTTGTATTTTTAAAGCAGAAGCAGTTTTGTTCCTCTGTCCATTTGCTTATTTAGTCATTGATTCTTGAATTTCTTCATTCATTCTTTGACTCTTTATTTTTTATTGACTTTAGAATGGGAGGAGAGAGAAAACATCAGTGTGTTGTTCCCCTTACTTATGCATTCATCGGTTGCTTCCTGTATGTGCCCTGACCAGAGGTCAACCCCCAACCCTTGGCATATTGGGACGACCTCTAACCAAGTTACCCGGGGCTGGGCCGCTTCCTTCTTTAATTCTTACCTTCGATTACTTATTTTTTCCTTGGGCTTTCATTGGTTCACCTGAGAATTCCTTTGTTCCTGGATAATTCATGCATTTCCACGCCTAAAGAGGCTGTGCCAGACCCCGCATGGGCACTGGGGGGCATGGACAAGAGCCAGACATTGCCCTTGAGGAAAACATATTCCACACCCCACATCCTACGAACCAGTTGTCACCCTAACGCGGTGCTGAGTGTTCTGGGGATAGGGTGGCAGCCGAGGAAGGAGGATGGCAAGGCTTGGTGACCACATCTGCATGGTGCCTGTGACAGTAGCCAGAGGTCAGCTGGCGGTAAGGCCTGTCCCCGGCTGGTCCTCAGTTTTCCCGGCTGCAACAGGTATTGGCGGAGAAGGGGGGGGCCTTCAGTGACAGAGGGAAGCCCCTCCTAACCTCAAACGCAGCGCTTCTAAAAGAGCAGGTGCTTCTGGAGGGAGGACCCTGCCCCTTCGGAGGGGGCCCTTGGGAAGGGGTCTGCAGAGTTGGGGTCTGCGGAGAGGAGCTGGGGTGCAGGGACGGGGCTGGGCCGACCCTCGGCCGCCGGGGGAGGCGGGAAGTGGGGGCGGGCGGGCCTGGGATTTGAGGGCCCCTCCCCGCTGCGGGCAGCTGGCTTGTTGCTGGGGCGGGACTGTGAGCTCTCTCCCCGCCGCCGTCTCGCCGCAGCGGCTGCAATAAGAGAAGTCCGAGCCGGCTTCCTCCTCTCTGCCCTGAGGGGGCGGCGGTCGGGCCACAGCACCTCCGCTACCCCCATCCACATAGGTACTCGAGGCTGCAGGGAGCCCGCGGACTCACCCTGGGCTCCGTCGGAAGCGGTCTCCGCTGGAACCAGGTAGGCGGTCGTCAGGAGGGGCTGGAGGGCTGCGCTGCCCCGCCCCCCGCCCTCGGGTGGCCCGGGAGGAAGGGGGGGGCAGGGGGGAGGGAGGGGGGGGAGCCTGAATTTTGGGAGGGCAGCTGAGAGCCAGGAGTTGAGGGCCAGGGCCGAACCCCGAAAAGGGCCTCAGGAGGAAAAGTGAGAGTAAGACTGATAAATGCGGGGAGGGCGGAGGGATCTGGGGACAGCAGACCCCCTGGAAGGTCAGGTGGGGAACGGAAGGAACCTGCGGCGTGAGATGCCAGGACTTGGGAGGAGGGCTGGAGCGGCGAGGGCGGGCGGACCTCCGACGGGGGCTGCGAGAAACCGAGGAACTGGAAGCGGGAGTCGGGGAGAAGCTGCGGGGCTGAGTGAGGGGCCCAGGCGGGGCCTGGAGGAGCAGGTGGCGGAGTTTGCGGGAAGGTGGTCAGAGACCCAGCCGCCTCTGGAGAGTGCGGAATGTGGGGTGCAACCCGGCGGGCCATGAAGCCCCCTGTCTGGCCTTGGCAGAGTCGGGGCGAAGCCCGCAGCCAAGAGGGAGCGGAGGTGATGGCGAACCAGCCCCTGGACCCTGCGCCCCCACCTGGTGGGCGGGACCCGGAATGTCCCGGCTCCTCCTGGGCGCGGGAGGTGCGGCCGCTTCCCGGGGAAGTCCCCGCCCTCGGCAGGGGTGGGCCTCTCCGGGCGCCCCCTCCCCTCCCGGCCCGAGCCGAGCGGCGGTCTCGGTCCACGTTCTCCGCGGGATCCGGGAATTGCTGGCCGCCCCGACGGAAATCCTGCCTTTGACCGCGATCGCAGGGCGGGGCTGTCTCCATGGCAACGGGAGGGTGGAGACGCTCAGCCCCGCGCTTGGCTGCCGTAGCGCGGAGCCCGCGGAGCCCTCGCAGCCCACTTTGCTCCCCGCTTCGCTCCCATTTTTTTTTCTTTCATTGATTTGAAAGAGGGAAAAAGAAGGAGACGGAGACAGGGGGGCGGGGGGAGTAACGAGAGAGAGAGAGAGAGAGAGAGAGAGAGAGAGAGAGAGAGAGAGAGGAGAGAGAGAGAGAAGAGAGAGAAAGTAATATCTATTGGTTGCCTTGGTTGCCTCCGGTACCCGCCCGGAGTATGTGCCCTGAGCAATCGAACCGCCACGGTTTGATATACGGGTGGAGTTCCAATCAAGTGAGCCACAGCAACCAGGGCTTTGCCCCTGTTTGGGGTCCGCAGTCCGGGGAGGACCCGGGAGGGCTGTGGACAGAGGAGTGAGATGATGATGATCAGTGTTCAGGGATCCCGAGTGGGTGACCAGATTGGGCCCTTGATTGCTGTGTGACTTCACGCTGGTTATGAGGCTTCTCTGGGCCTCATTTTCCTCATGTGACTTATGGGGGAAATCACTTCTGCCCCTACCAGCCCCAACCTCCCTCCCGTCCCCAGTCAGGAGAATCAGGTGCAGAAAGCAGTTTTGCTAAGTCTCCTGGAGAGGTTGTGATTTATCACTGTCCCGGGAGCCTCCCTTCGCCTTCTCGAAAGCCTGACAGGGCCTCCAGGGACCAGCACATAGCAGACATCTAACAAATACACGAATGCTTGAGATCTGTCCCGGACTCCCATGGTCCTTGGCCTCCTTCCATCTGTGGTTGTGCTGGGAGAGCAAGGCTCTGTTCCCACCTCACAGACGAGAGGAGGGCGGTTTGAGAGTCAGTGACTGACAGGGCCAGCATGGGGGACCCAGAGTCCAGGGAGTCTTGTCCCTGATGTGATGAATGAAGTAGCCAGAGCCGAGGCCTGAGTCCCCCCCTCATCGCTACCAAATCCCGATTTCTATCCCTATTTTCTATCCGCAGTTTCTTTGCTGCAGCTCAGGGAGGTGAACCGACTTGCCCCTCTGGAATGTGTGCAGGGGGAGGGGGGGAAGAAGGCTTGGGCTTCTCGGGCTTCGTGGCTGGCTCCTGATGCCCAGGGGACATCAAGGGGCACATGAGGGTGTGAGTGTGTGTGAGTAGGGTTTGGGCTCTGGGTGAATGAGCATCGGCATGCAAGCATCTGTGTGGATATTCGGGTGTTCTCTGCAGCCACCTGGGGCTGATGTGGAAAAGGAAGTGGCCAGACCTTGAGAGGCTGAGTAGGGGGGCTCCAGAACCAGGGAAGGGGGAGCCAGGGCCTTTCCAGCTGTCTGAAAAGGGAGCTTCCTGTATGTTCACACTGGAATGTAGGCTCATTCCTTCAGCTTCCTCCGAGCCACCCAAGAATCTGGAGACCCTAAAGACCGCTGCTTTAGGGGCTGATGGGTGTTTTCATCCACAGATGAAAAACCACTTTTACCCACAAGAAGTGGAAAAAATTCAGCTGACACCCTCAGGACCATATGGAGGGTAAAGCGAGTGTCGCAAAGATAGGTTCCCCTCCCCCTCCTCCCTCTTTGCCCCATCCTTCCCACACCAGGGTAGTAGCCTCAGATTGCGGTATGTCTTCTCCACCCCTGGCTGTTCATGGGTGGAGAATGTAAGGGCCTCAAAAAAAGCTGGTGTGAGATGGTTGAAGGTTCAAGGAGAGGTGAAGGCCTCAGTGAAGGAGATCAGGGCTCAGTAAGGGCACTGGCGCAGGAGGGGTGGAGGGTATCAGTGAGGGATGAAAGTGGGGGGGGCTGGGGGGTCAGGTCTAGGTGACTGGTGATGAATGAGGTGCCGTGGGGCTGAGAGCCCAGAGTCCTGAGCCCTGAGGAGAAGCCGGAACTGTTGCAGGATGGTGGTTTCCTGCTGCTGCCCAAAGGCCCAGTTCCCTTTCGGTGAAATCCCCCAGGCAGCTGTGCCGGCTCCGTCCTCCCCCTCCCTCCGGGAACCTCTCTTTCTCCTCAGCCTTGCTACTCCTCCTCCCTCAGCCTTGGAGGTGCTTGCAGGGGCTTGAACTCTCTGGATGTTCAGAAGCAACCTCATGAGGTAGCGATTTCTGTTCCTATCTTCTAGGCAAAGAAACTGCAGCTCAGGAAGGTGAACTGACTTGCCCCATGTCTCAAGCTCGCTGTCATGATGGGTAGAATTTGCCCCTAGACTTGTCTCCAGATCCTACAGATACAGATACCTTGGCAGGGGTGAGGGAGGGGAACAGGACATCCTGGCTCTCTATCAAAGCCCTGACATGGCTTTGGGGAGCGTGGCCCTCAAGAAAGGACTCGTAGGCCTGGGGGGGGGGGCCCAGCTGCCTTATGATCTGTCCGGGGGTGGTATGTTCAGTTGGCCAGGGGCTGGGAAGGAATGATGACGTTCTCCTGCTCAGTCTTTGGGGAACACAGCCACGGTTCCTGGAACAGAACTCTGGACCTGAATTTATAGCCCTGGCTTAGAATCCCCTGTCTGGCTGTTTGACCTCAAGCAACTCACTTCCCCGCTACACACAAGATGGGGTGGGGGGCGGTGGCCTGATGAATGGTCCCCCGGGGCATTCTAGCTTGGAAGCTTGTGGTTCTCGGCCTCCCTTAGCCACTGAACACTGGGCAAGAGGCACGTCTCTTCGAGCCTTCCCAACGACCGCACCGAAGGTACAGGTGCGAAAACTGAGGTTCAGGGGGCTCGTGTCATTCGTTCAAGGTTCCGCAGTTGGGTAGGGCCACACAGAGGAAATGCTGAAGGTCAGACCTCAGCTCTGACATCCACAACTTGATTTTGACCCAGATGAGCCTCTGGTAACGGACTCCTGTCAGCCAGATGTTCAAGAGGCATATTTATGAACAGAATCAAGTCCCTACCTGCAAAACAGGGGTGATGATAAAAGCCACTTCACAGGGTCACCAAGTGAGGCCATGCATGGGGATGGCTTGGATCAACACTAGGCACTGAATAGGTGTTCAGTAAAATTGCATTTTTAAACCGATAGTCATTGCCTCCCAGACTTCTAGGGAGTCAGATTGCTTCCCACAGATCCCTTTCTCTTTTCTGTCTCTGTCTCTCTACTTGCATTTCTGTCTCTGTCTCTCTTTGTTTTTTCTGGCGTGAAGTGCTGGAGCCGGCTGGTGCTGGCTCTGGGGAGCCGAATCTGCCAATCTCTTTCCAGTCCAGCGTTCAGGAAGTCACTTCAGTACCTGCCATCAGCCACGGTGGGAATATTTACACCATGGAAATCCGCAAAGGCTACCAATCAGGGCCTTTTATTTTTCCTTGAAGCGTCAGTGTACCGGCACACCACACTGGGATTCTCTTTGTCTCTCTGTGTTTATGTCTTCCGGTGTCTCTCGATCTCTGTCTTTTCATTTTTTTATTTCTCCCCGTGTCTTTCTTCTGAGACGGCCATATGAGTGTGATCACATTTGGCGTGGCCCTCTCACTGCCTTGGGCCATGCAGATGGCACACCCTGTGCCCCACCCCCTCTCCCCACGTCCTCCAACCCCCTCCACATACTGGAGCTCAGCTGCCTGTTGTCCGTGGTGTGGGATCCGCCAGGGCTCTTCCTCAGCCCACAGAGCCCTCCTCCTCCTCCTCCTCAGTGACTGACAGCGTCTGATCCCTACCCCATCCCAGACATGCAGAAGGTGGGGCTCCCCTTAGGCTGATTTAAAGTCATGGTGGTAACTATGTGGCAACATTGTAACTATGTGGGGACCCCAGAGGTTGTATAAGTTTGTGTCTTTTATATATTTCTGGAAGGAAGGGGGAAGGGTAGAAAAGAGAAATGAGGGGGAGGGTGGGAGCGAGAGGGGGAGAGAGAGACAGAGAGAAACATCAATGTGAGAGAGGCACATCAATTAGTTGCCTCCCACATGGTTGGGGTGAAGAACCTGCAACCCAGGTACATGCCCTTGACTGGGAATCGAACCCATGGCCCATTGGTGCGTGGGCTGATGCTCTAACCACTGAGTCCCGCTGGCCAGGACTATGTTTGTCTCTTTTACACAAGGAAGTTCTGTGTGGGTCTGCCATCTGGAAGGGCTGTGTGTCTCTATGGGGGCTCCATGCATCTGTGAATGCTTGTAGGAACGGCTGTAATTTTCCAGGTCTGTGACCAGGCGATAGAAAAAAGTGGCTCTGATTCTGGAGCCAAACGCCAGGATAAATCAACTGTGTGACCTTGGGCAAGTTTCTAAACCTCTGTGCCTCAGTTGCCTTATCAATAATAATACTTACCTCATAAGGCTGTAATAAAATGAGATTATATATGTAAGTTGTTTAATGCAGTGGCTGGCACATAGTGCTGTAAATTCTATACATGCAATTCTGTGGAGAGGCTCTGTGTGTGTGTGTGTGTGTGTGTGTGTGTGTGTGTGTGTGGGTGTGAATCTGTACAGAGGAGCTCAGAGTCTCTGCATGAGGTGCCGTGTGTAGCTGAGGGAATGTGTGTGTGTGTGTGAAAAGGTGTCAGGAGAGGTGTGTGACTGGGTGTCGGCCCTGTGTGCTGTCTGAGATACACATGTGTCTTCCGGTGAGAAGACCTCCATCTCATCCTGTGACCCTTGTTTTCATCTTACCCCCCATCTGTCCCCTTGGTGCCTGAAATCCCTGGATGCCATTCCCAGCTCCATTCTTTCCCTGGCCCCTAACCAGCCCTGCAACATCCTAGAGCCTTTCAGACACCATGGTTTTGCCCCAGGGAAAGGGTCCTGAGGTGAAGACCTCTGCAATGGCTTAGTGAACAAGGGCTATTTTAGGTTTCTCACCACAGCCTGCCTCACAGTTCACCACATGGTGTCAGCCCCCTCCCCCCTTCCACAGAAGAACAGTTACAGTGAAGGGTGAGAGGGGTGGTAGGGCTAGGGTGGGGACCAGGGCACTGATGTGACAGAGTCATTGGCTGGGCAGCTGGACCTGGTGAATCCAGGAAGGCTTCCTGGAAGAGCTGAGTGATGCTTGGTAGGAGGGGCAGGACCCATAAGGGGAACTGCATTTGGGAGTTAAGAAAAGCCAAGCAGGGGCCCTCGGGCCCCTCGGGGGAAATCGGTGATCACTGTTGGCCCCACCCTGCAACTCTCCATTCCTCTCACATCTTAGGAAACTGAGTGCTCTCCCCGGCAGTTCCCCTCTGAGTGTTGCAATGCCAGAGTTTCTGATGGGGTGTGGGGAGCCCTTGCTCAATGACCTGCCAGCCTGTTGCTCAGGGGACACAGTTACCAGAGAGGCTAAGCACATTGGTGGACTCCCCAAGGCATCCTGGTGGCCTGGTTTCTGACGGGGTATTTCCTTGATCTGGGGATAGGAGCTGGCTCTGGAGATAGGTGTTCGCTTTTGCTCGGCCACCATTTGTAGCCTGTAGCTGTGGGCTGCTGGGTTTACCCAGCCCAGACTGTGAGCAGAGGCAGCTTCCAAAGAAGGGAGCCTGTTTTTAGGAGACAGTGAGTGGCAGCCAAAGAATGAGCTGAGCGTGACTTGATAGAAATCCAATTAGAGAAGTGGATCTAACACTAAAATATGAGTGTCGGGGTGTCTGAGTCTGTTTGCTTGAGAGGCAGCCTGTGTGTGTGTGTGTGTGTGCACGAGCTTATGCACGCTCTTATGCATTAGAGTTTGGGCTTGTGTAAGAGCTTGAGTTGGTGTGTTGCAAGTGCATGCTGTGAGTGTGTGAGTGTTGCTGGTGTGTGTGTTACTGTATGAGGTGGTATGTTGGTGCATCAGGTGGCTCTGAGGGTGAGAGAGTCAGTGTGGGCAGTGTGCCCTGTCTGAGGGTGAATGTGTAAGTGCGCCAGGGGCAGTGGGAAGGAAAATGAAGGCAGAGGTCATGCGGGGGCAGAGCCCAGGCCTTCTGGCTTCCTGAAGAGGCAGGAGCTAGCAGCTGGCTTGCAGGAACATTGGCAGAACCTTCATCTTCCATGTCCTTCTGTCTCCCCTCAGGTCCCTGTCCCTCCCAAGGACCATGCTGCAACCCCACTGACCTAGGAGTAGGGGCCTGAGGGGTGAGTGAGGAGGGACGGGACTGATGGCTCCCCATATTCAGGAACCTTTCCCCAAGACTCATGCAGTTTGAGGGCTGGGAACTCGGGCAGGGTGGCCTTCCTGGGCCCCACAACTCCTCACAGACCCCTCCTCCTACAAGGGCCCTGTTGCTAGGTAACAGATGGGGGAGCCAGAATGAGGCAGCTTGAGAAGCCAGAGGCTGGACCTGAGACAGGAAATGGCCTTGATCCCCTCTGCAGGGAAGCTCCAGGTGCAGGCACACAGCCCTCACACACTCACTCACAAGCACATATCCATGCGTAACATGCACACACACAGAGACACACAGACACGCACACATACTTCCACAGAGCCCACACGCAGACAGGCACTTATCCTCCCACACAGGACTGTGCACATGGCAATGACACAGAGGCACCTACTCACACAGATCTGCATGCACAGGAGCATACACACAGGCACACACACAAGAAACACGTGTATATGTACACACTCACAAGACATGAGCACACACAGAGCCATACATATACAGATAGGCACATGCACTTACATACACTTAATACACAGACACTCACAAAAGGCTGCGTACACACATAGAAGCAAACCTACCAACAAACTCACAAATTCTTAGAGACACACAAAAGACACACACAAGCGCTCTGAAGGAGTCACAGAAATACAAAATACTGAAGCAATAGGAGGCAAAAATATATAAATAAGCACAGCAACATTTAGAAGCAGAAAAGCAGTTCCGCTGAGAATACACGTTCTCTCCGCAAACACACACGGCAGCTGGTAGTTAGAGCCAGTGGGAGCCCCGCCCACCTTTATCCCTCACGAGGGGGGAGCCCTCATTCCAGACCTGAGGGGGAAAGCTGCATGCCTGTGACAGAGTCCTCAGCTAGGCAGCTGGACCTGGTGGTGTGTTATGTGTGTGTGTGCAGGCATGCACATGCATGCATGTGAGTGCATGTATGTGTGTGTACATGAGCACATGCATATGTGCATAGGGTGGCCTATCTGCCCCCATTTTTTAGCAGGGCACCT
This sequence comes from Murina feae, assembly GCA_004026665.1. Taxonomy (NCBI): domain Eukaryota; kingdom Metazoa; phylum Chordata; class Mammalia; order Chiroptera; family Vespertilionidae; genus Murina; species Murina feae. The sequence continues at coordinate 23,232 of PVJC01002610.1, forward strand.
GGAATGGGCTGTGTGTTTTGCAAGAAGGTGGAGCCAGGGCCCAAGGAGGCTGTTGGCCTGGAAGGGGACTTCAGGAGCTACGGGGCTGCAGACCGCTATGGCCCTGACCCTACTCAGGCCCGGCCTATGTCTTCCTTGGCCCATATTCCCAACTACAACAACTTCTCCCCTCAGCCCACCAGCCCTGCCTTCCTTGATGGGGGCACCATCAGGGCCATCTCAGGTGAGTTCCGTAGCTGGAGGCAGGCACGGCCTAGACCCTGGAGAAGGGAAGGTGTGGACTTGTCCTTGGGAGCCTCCAGCCCTGCTTTCAGCGTGCACTCTGAGGAAATACATACAGCTCTACGCTCAGGAACCCCAGTGTGAGGGGGAAACAGCTCTGTCCCAGTCTGAGAGAGGGATCCTTAAGACCCTGCAAAAGGAAATCTTCTTGGTGGAGAAGAGGAGGAATTGGTGATCTGGTGACTTCCCAGGTTGGGAGGGATGGGCTTGAAGGTGTGTGTCCTGAATCCAAGATGTGAAGCCTGAACTGGAAATCCATGGGACTCCAGAGGCCTTTAGGGAGCAGGGTACAGCCATGGAGAGGCACACGCCTGGCTGGGGATCAGGACTCTAGGGATGCAGCCCCTTGGTGCCCCCCCCACATCCTGTGCCCTACCCTACTGAGCAGCCCTGACTCTCCAGGGCCTGGGGTGACCCTGTTCGTTGCTCTGTATGACTATGAGGCCCGGACGGAAGATGACCTCACCTTCGCCAAGGGCGAGAAGTTCCACATCCTGAACAACACGTAAGTGACCAGGCCCAGCTCAGGGCATGGCCCGGATTGGGAGCAGAACCCAAAGAGGAATTCCACCTGGTCTCTGTCCTCAGAAACCTCCAGCCTAGTTGGAAGCACAGACACATGGCAGTAACAACGCTGGGTGATTGCTGCTATGTGAGGGGAGCGTGGAACGATGGGCACAGAAAGAAAACCAAACATGGTCTCCAGGGTGGCGGTGGTCAGGGCAGGCCTCCTGGAGAAGGTGATTCCTAAGCTGAGACTAGAGAAATGAATAGACCTTGAAGGGAGAGGTGAGAAAAGAAGAGAAAGAGAGAGAATGAGAAGAAATGATGACTTCTGGAAACTACCCAGTGGTTCGGTCTAGGTGGATCATAACGTATGAGGTGCTGAGCAGACAGAGCAGAGGCTGGAGGGGAGGGTGGGGGCACGTCTGCAGCGCTTCAAAAGCCATGCTGAGGAGTGTGGATCGTATCCACAAGGAAATATGTGGCCACTGGGGGTGGGGTTCAGTGGAGAAGTGACCTAGTTAGCTGTCCCATTGCCTACCCAAACCCCAGCCCAGCACTAGAGCCAGAGGAGAAAGTCATAGGCCCAGCTGTTCCCAAACACGTTCCTCCTTCAGGGAACAGTCTCCTGGGACAGTCATAGTGGCCAGGGTCAGAACAGACAAAAGCCCTGGGGTGTGAGGAGTCCAAGGTAAGGGGTTGGCAGGTTCAGTCTCCACCTGAGCCTTTGCCTGGCCCCAGGTTGCTGCTGACACCCCCTGTTTTGTGCCTGCAGCGAAGGTGACTGGTGGGAAGCTCGGTCTCTCAGCTCTGGACAATCTGGCTACATCCCCAGCAACTACGTGGCCCCCGTGGACTCCATCCAGGCTGAAGAGTAAGTAGGGGTTGAGAGGAAATCAGCCCTATGGACAGTATTCTGGAGGTCAAACTCAAGGTCATCTCTTGGGCAAGCCACAGCTCCGCATTATCTCCTTATCTATAATTCTATAAAGTCATTGTGAGAATAAAAGAAGATAATAATTATGATAATAATAGATGATACTTATCCAGCATGTACTAAGTTCTGGGCACTATTCAAAGTGCTTTCTGGGTATTAATGGAGTTAGGAATTTATATTATTCTGTTTTACAAGTGAGGAAACTAAGGCACAGAGAAGTTAGATATCCTGCCCCAAATCTAGCCTGTTTGACTCAGTGGAAAGAGCGTTGGCCTGTGGACCAAAGGGTCCCAGATTTGATTCCGGTCAAGGGCACATACCTCAGTTATAGGCTCCTCCCCAGCCCAGGCCCTGTCAGGGCATGTGCAGGAGGCAACCAATCGATGCGTTTCTCTCCCATTGGTATTTCTCTCTGTCTTTCCCTCTTCCTTCCCCTCTCCCTAAAAATCAATGGAAAAATACCCTCAGGTTAGGGTTAATAACAACAATATCCTACCCCAATTCACATAGCTAGTAAGTAGGTGGAGCTGGTGTGTGAACCCAGATCATGTGGCCGCATTTGCTGAGCATTATACATATTGTCTCTCAGGGATAACAGCAATGCATGGGCTTTAAACTATTGCAAACTGCCCTGACCGGTTTGGCTCAGTGGATGGAGCGTCGGCCTGCGGACTGAAGGGTCCTGGGTTCGATTTCGGTCAAGGGCATGTGCCTTGGTTGCAGGCACATCCCCAGTGGGAGGTGTGCAGGAGGCAGCTGATCGATGTTTCTCTCTCATGGATGTTTCTGGCTCTCTATTCCTCTCCCTTCCTCTCTGTAGAAAATCAATAAAATATATATTAAAAATAAATAAATAAAAATAAAAAATTGCAAACTGCTCAACAAATGCAAGGGGGTGTTACTTAGAATTAATTCTATGGAGGAGGCAGGGAATTATTTACAGAATACCTTTATATACTTGAGATACTATAGGTACATTACCTACCTTGATTACTTCTCACACTATTGATATTACTATTATCCCCATTTTACAGGTGAGGAAACTGAGGCTCACTTAAAAACATCTACATACACGTATGAAAAGAAAAGATTAGAGAGACTGCACAGTGAGAGTCGGCAGGACTTGGTGACTGATTTGCCACTGGGACATGGGGAGTGGGCAGAGTCAAGGGCGGCCCAGTCTTCTTGAGAAACTGGGTGGGTGATGGTGCCATATGCTAAGGTGGGAATTTAGGAGCGGGTCGGTTTCTAAGGTGGACTTGTTGGGTTAAGTTTCATGGGTGGGAACACCAGCTGGAGGAGACCGCCAGCAAGTAGATTCGGTCGTACTTTGCATGAGAGGTGTCCAGCTCATGCCAAGCCAAGCTCCAAATTGCCCCAGAGGAAGGGGTATCTTCTAGTTGGCACTAGGCTCTTCGTGTGTTTGCTGTGGCTCTTGCCTCTGGTACCCCTGGGGCTGGGGTGGAAATTTGGGACTCTTCAGAGTGGAGATGATAATTAAAGCTGTGTAAGAGGCTGAAGGAAGAAGGAGGAATGTGAGAGAGATTGGCCCTAGGACCCACCTTTGAGGAAAGCTGCTCTCGAAGGAGAAGGAGCCACTGGAAAACCAGGCCAGGCCATGTCAGAGCAGCCAAGAGCGTGGAGGAGAGGCTTCAGGAAACAAGAGAAATGAGTATCAGAGGCTTCCACTAGATTTGGCAATGGGGGTGACCTTTGTGAGACATGACTGTGTGAAGTGGGGTGAAGGCCAGACTGCAGAGCCTGGGAAGGAGTAGGAGGTGAGGAAGTGGAGACCAAGTGTGAAGTGCTTTTTCAAGAGAAGAGAAGGTGAGAAGTGTAACAGAATGCTGATGGCTGAATGCTGATGGCTTAGCCCCGCCCAGGTGGCTCGGCGGTTGAGCATCCATCTATGAACCAGGAGGTCTTGGTTTGATTCCTGGTCAGGGCACGTGCCTGGGTTGTGGACTCGATCTCCAGTGGAGACATGTGGGAGGTAGCCGATCGGTGACTTTCTCATCACTGATGTTTCTCTCTCTCTCTTGTCCTTTCTGAGTTCAGTAATAATAACAACAAAAAAGACAGGGCTTAGAACGCTTTCCTTTGGGGAAGGAAGAAATGTAGGCATATGTAGAGGTTGGTGGGATGGAGGCTGCAGATGGGGGCTGGTTGCTGGAAGAGAAGTGTTTCTGAGCAGAGGGGCGTGGACAGGGTCCAGAGCTCAAGTGGAGTGAGGACTGTGTCTGTGGAGGTGGTAGGAAACATGGAGAAGAGGAGGGGTGATGATGCGGAAGATGAGAGATTTGTGGGGTTCATGCTGATGTCCACATCTTGGGGGCAGTGCCCCCGAAGCCCTGAGAGGCAGAGGCACTCGGTGCGGTGTCGCTGGTAAGAACGGTGCGGTGGCTAAGAGTGCAGGCCCCAGAGCAGACAGCTCGGGCTCCTATTCTGGCAACACAGCTTAAGAGCCTGTGGCTTTGGGCAAGTTGCTTACCTACAAGCTGTCTCCATTTCCTCATCTGTCTAATGGGAATGAATGATAGTACTTACCCCACAACCTTGTTATAAGAATTAAACGAATACATGTATGTATTCAAGCAGAGCCTGACACAAAATAAGTGCTGTTGTTATCACATTAATTATTAAGGAAGTAGCTAATGTCTGGGTGGGGGCAGGGCTCTAAAATAACCTGGAAATGAGTCTTGCCTATACAGTCCTTCAGCAGTTCTTCCTTTCCCTTCCCGCCTACCCTCTTGGACATTTCACTTGCCAACGCCTCCCCCTGGTCCCGGAAATGTGCCTAGAACCCTGGTGGGGGATGACATTTTAGAGTTCACAGAGACTGCCACCGTCCTTGATTTGAAAACGATGCTCCTTTTAATTGAGCCCAAGATGGTCCTGGGCCGATTTTGTGATCAAATGACATCTTTTTAAAAAAATATATTTTATTGATTTTTTTTACAGAGAGGAAGGGAGAGGGACAGAGAGTTAGAAACATCAATGAGAGAGAAACATTAATCAGCTGCCTCCTGCATACCTCGCCACTGGGGACGTGCCCGAAACCAAGGCACATGCCCCTGACTGGAATCGAACCTGGGACCCTTGAGTCCGCAGGCCAACGCTCTATCCACTGAGCCACACCGGTCAGGGCACAAATGATATCTTATTTTTCTGTGGCACCTGTGGTCGTTTCATCTCCCCAGCGTACTTCCACAGTTGGTGTGAGGCTAATATGCAGTCCCCAAAGAATGTCCAAGAGAGAGGAGGAATGCTCAAGGTCTGAAGTTGAAGTTGAGACTTAGAACAATATTCAAATGTACGCGAGTGGAGGAAAAGCAGCAGGCAGAACCAGGCAGGAGCAGACAGAAAGAGGGGAAGAGAAGCAGGAAAGCGTATTTTTCTGGAAACCAAAGAAGGAAAGGGATTCCCAGTGTGTGTGGGGAGAGGGACTGAGAGGTTCCCTGGGGGATGTGGAAAGAACTAGAGTGGGCTGCAACAGACTTCAGACACGGCTCGTTGCAGGCCTTGCAGGAGGTCACTGCTCCTCTCCCAGCCTCAAGTTCCTCATCTGTAGAATGAACTTCTAGAGGAGCAGTAAGGACATGGGCTGATGGACCGGTAGCCCCCTGAGGAGGTCGTTGGTGACTGGGGTTCCAGCAATTTTAACTCAAGAGAAACCCAGAGGGTGGAGAGGAGAAGCCCAGCCGGTATCGGGCACCCACTGTGTGCCATGCGTTCAGATTCCCCTTTTCTGTGAACCTCGGACCCAGGCTGGGAAGCAGGTGTAAGAGCCCCCTTTCGGGGATGAGCACCCCGAATCTTGGCTTGTGAGGTGACTTTTCCCAGGAGGCTGACTTGGGAGTTGAACTGGGTGTGTAGCTGACTCTCACCGGCCCTTCCCTGCAGGTGGTACTTTGGAAAGATGGGAAGGAAGGATTCCGAGAGGCAGCTGCTCTCCGCTGGCAACCCCCGGGGAGCCTTTCTCATTCGGGAGAGTGAGACGACCAAAGGTGGGGACTGCGTCCTGGCTGGCCTTGGACCGGGACAGCCTAGCTGTTAGGGTGGGGCTAGGAGCCTTGGTGGGGCTAAAAGCAATGGGTGGGGTAGGAGGGTGGGTGGGGATAGGAGTGGTGGGGTGGGGCTTGGGGTCAGGGCCAAGATGGGACTGGGTTCAAGGGATGTGGGCTTCCAACTCCACAGTCCCCAGTCTTTTGGGCCTCTTCCTGCTTCCAGACTGGGACAGGCCAGGTGACCCTTCCCAACAGGTGCCTACTCTCTATCCATCCGGGACTGGGACCAGGCCAGGGGCGATCATGTGAAGCATTACAAGATCCGAAAGCTGGACATGGGTGGCTACTACATCACGGCGAGGGCCCAGTTTGACTCGGTGCAGGAGCTGGTGCAGCACTACATGGGTGAGGCTGTCCCGTGCTGCACATCCCTGCCCCAACCCACGGAGCTGGGGCCCAGAGGAGGGGGTCTCCAAAGCGGGAGTGGCAGGCCAGGACCAGAACCCAATCTAGGCTCTCGCCCAGGATACTGCTCTGTGGGATTCCAGAGGAAACAGGCCTGAGGCCGTTCATACCAGAGCAAGGGGGCGCTCCCCTAAGCAGCCGGGTAGGAGGCAGAATAGCACTGAGTGGAGGATGGGCTGCAGGGTTAAGGGGAAGGTGGAATCATGCCCAGGTTTCCTCTTTGGTTGATTAGAGGAAGGACAAAGGCCATGGAAGAGTGAGGGTCCCATGTCCACATCTTTGAGTGGGATCATCAGCTCCATTTCCACCTGTCAGAATCCCACCTTCCCCCAGGAGCCCAGCAGGAGGCCACCTTCCATGGGGAGCCCCCGCCTCCTTCTCTGGGCACCAACATGCTCACCTCCTCAGTGGGCCGCGTTGCCTTCTGCCCTGGCCTGTGACCTCGCCTGTGGCTGGTTCCTCATAACTGATCTTGGAGACTGAGGTGGGATGAGGAATGTGGGCCTTTCTAGCCCGACTGTGACCTCCAACAACACCCCGCTCCCCAGAGGTGAACGACGGGCTGTGCTACCTGCTCACAGCGGCCTGCACAACCATGAAGCCGCAGACGCTGGGCCTGGCCAAGGACGCCTGGGAGATCAGCCGCAACTCCATCTCGCTGGAGCGCCGGCTGGGCACGGGCTGCTTTGGGGATGTGTGGCTGGGTACGGAGGCCCGGGGGCCGCCTGGGCACGGGCTGCTTTGGGGACGTGTGGCTGGGTACGGAGGCCCGGGGGCCGCCTGGGCACGGGCTGCTTCGGGGGCAGGTGGCTGGGTACGGAGGCCCGGGGGCCGCCTGGGCACGGGCTGCTTCGGGGGCAGGTGGCTGGGTACGGAGGCCCGGGGGCCGCCCAGGGCTGGGGCTGGCGGGGAGCCCGACCTGACGAGCCGCGGGCGCCCGGCAGGCACGTGGAACGGCAGCACGAAGGTGGCGGTGAAGACGCTGAAGCCGGGCACCATGTCCCCGAAGGCCTTCCTGGAGGAGGCGCAGGTCATGAAGTTGCTGCGACACGACAAGCTGGTGCAGCTGTACGCCGTGGTGTCGGAGGAACCCATCTACATCGTGACCGAGTTCATGTGCCACGGTGAGCGCGGGGCAGGGGCGAAGCGGTGGGGGGCAGGATTTGGGGTGAAGGTGAGTGATCTGGGGGCGGGGCCTCTGGCGTGAGGCGTGGTCAGCTGGTGGGTGGGCTTGGGGCTTGGGGTCTGATAAGGTGGGGTCAGGGAGGGAGTCTGAGTGTGGCACGTCTAGGAAGAGAAAAAAGATGTGGGCAGAGTCAGGATACCTGGGGAGGGCATCCGGGTGAGGTTTGTGAAGGGCCGAGGTACCTGGCGGGACCTTGAATGGGGGCCGATCTAAATGAGCGGCTGGGAGCAGGGCCTGGGGCTGTGGGAGGCGGGTTCTGGATAGGGGTGGGGCCGAGGGAGACAGGGCGGGCCTGGAGCTGGAGGTTCCAGCGGACGTTCTGGGTTCCTCTCCCCAGGTAGCTTGCTGGAGTTCCTCAAGGACCGAGAGGGCCATGATTTGTTGCTGCCCCAGTTGGTGGACATGGCAGCCCAGGTAAACTGGAACAGCAGCCGTCCCTTCTCAGATCCCCCTCCTGCTAACCTTGCACACATCCTTGTGCCCTTAAAGCCCTGTGCCCTTGAACACGGCCTAGCCCTGGGCGAGCAGCCCCACCCACTGCCTCCGCTGTGTGAACTGAGGCCGGGCCCTGGCTGCCTCTGAGCCAGTGCCTTGCAAAGTTGGCTTTTCAAATGACCCGTCACTGAGCCCTGGTGTTCCCACCTCTCCACACCTTGGCCCGCAGGTAGCCGAGGGCATGGCCTACATGGAGCGCATGAACTACATCCACCGGGACCTGCGGGCGGCCAACATTCTCGTGGGGGAGCGGCTGGTGTGCAAGATCGCGGACTTTGGGCTGGCCCGTCTCATCGAGGACGATGAGTACAACCCCCAGCAAGGTGCACTGCCTCATCCCACCTCAGGGCCTCACGTACTCAGGAGCCTTTCCCCCTTCCCATCTGCCTCCTGTTCCTTAACTGTGCAATATGGATGATAGTACGTATCTCAAGGGGTTTTGTGAGGCTTCGAGTACCTGCAGTCCTTCCTGGAGGACTACGTCACCTCCACAGAACCCCAGTACCAGCCTGGGGATCAGACATAGCCGGTCTGGGCATCTGCCACCTCTCGGGGGGTGCCCACCAGCCCTTTTCAATCCCCAGGCTTAGAGCCCTATAGAGTCCTCGCCTGTCAGAGCGAACAGGTTGCTTTGATGCCATGGAGGGCAACCTACTCATTTTAAAGATAGTGTAGGAGGCAACTCTGGGTTCAAATCTAAGCTCCTCCACATATCAGCCATGTGGCCTTGGGCAAAGTACCTACTGTGTGTTAGATACTGCTAGAATTCTCAAGTGAAAGACAGTAAGCATCGTAGCATGAACTCTGTAGCCAGAATGCCTAGGTTTGAATCCTAACCACCTGTAAACTGGGTGTCTGCCTCCTTTTCCTTATCTGTGCAATATGGGTAATAGTATGTATATTAAGGGGTTTTGTGAGGCTTAAATGAGTGAATGTATGTAAATCACTTAAGACAGTACCTGGCACATAGGAAAAGCTGTATTGGAGGTCCTCAAATGATGTCCATTTGTTCATGTCGTTTCTTATAACATTGATGAGAAAACAATTAATTCCCAGGCTTAGGCCACTGTCTGTGTGGTTTGCACATTCTCCCCATGTCTCGGTGGGTTTCCCCCTGGTTCTCTGGTCCCCTCTCTCATCCCAAAGCTGTGCATGTGAGGTGAATGGGTACGTCTACATCGTCTCTGCCTGAGTGAGTGTCCATGTGAGTGCAGCCTGCAATGGAAGGGCGTCCTCGTCAGAGTGTGGCCCCAATTTGTATCCTGAGCTGCCTTCTGCACGCCCCTTACTGGGGATCAAGCCACAACCTGGGCATGTGCCCTTGACCTGAATCAAACCTGGGACCCTTCAGTCCGCAGCCCGACACTCTATCTGCTGAGCCAAACAGGCTAGGGCAAGATACCATTCTTTTAATCCAGCTGTTCCCAGGGATCCCCCTCACTAACTTTCCCTTCTCCTCCAATCTCTCCAGGGGCCAAGTTTCCCATCAAGTGGACAGCCCCAGAGGCGGCCCTTTATGGCAGATTCACCATCAAATCAGATGTGTGGTCCTTTGGAATCCTCCTCACTGAACTCATCAGCAAGGGCCGAGTTCCGTACCCAGGTTTGCTGGGGACGGGGAGGTGGGAGCGTGTCATGGGGAAGGGTTTCCTCCTTGCTGCTTCTTTGGGAGAGACGAGGCCCCTGACTGATGGAGCCCCATCCTCTAGGCATGAATAACCGGGAAGTGTTGGATCAGGTGGAGCATGGCTACCACATGACGTGCCCCCCAGGCTGCCCAGCATCGCTGTACGAGGTCATGCTGCAGACCTGGCGTCTGGATCCAGAGGAGAGGCCTACCTTCGAGTACCTGCAGTCCTTCCTGGAGGACTACTTCACCTCCACAGAACCCCAGTACCAGCCTGGGGATCAGACATAGCCGGTCTGGGCATCTGCCACCTCTCGGGGGTGCCCACCAGCCCTTTTCAATCCGTAGTCTTAGAGCCCTATAGAGTCCTCGCCTGTCAGAGCGAACAGGTTGCTCTGATGCCATCGAGGGCAATCTACTCATTTTAAAGATAGACGAATCGAGGCTCAGAGGTTATCCCTTACCCAGTGTGGCCCAGGCACTATCTCTCTCCACTGGAGGACCCTATATGCCTCTAGTCCCCCTACTTGCCCCCCCAAAAAAAAGAAATGTTCAGACCTTGTCTAGTTATTTATGAAACTATATCCTTTTCCTTGCCCCCCACCCCTGCATTCCTACCCTGCCATCCCACCCCGGTCCAGGGCCCCAGAATTCAACTCCATGCAATCTCTCGTGTCTGTGAGTTACAAAGAGAGGGATCCCTTTCTTGTTGGGTGTACCCTGTAGTCCAGGACCGGGGTCCAAGGCCCAGACTGAGGGAGAGGATTGCTGAGGGCTTACCGCCCCCGCCCCCACCCCAGCCGTGTGTATGTGTATTGATTTTGTAAATAAGAAAAATGACAATGTGAATCCATGAGCTATGAAGATCCCTTCCTTGGGAGGGAGGATGGTCAGTGGGAGGTGAGTGGGGCTGCTTTGGCTGCTGGGAAGAGAGAGGACCCTGAGAGCTAATAAGCACAGGGTACACCAAGGGGTGTTTTAGGACAGAAGTCCTGATGCTCATCCCCATTGAGTTTAGGACAAGTTGAGAGATAGCTGCAGAAGACGTGTGTGTGTGTGGCGGGAGGTGGGGGGGGGGGACGGGGGGGTGGAGAGAGAGAGAGAGAATTCTATCTCTCTCTCCCACTCCCTCTCTTAGTTCCCATTGTACCAGGCCTGATGAAGCAGTTGGAGAGCAAAATGTCACCTTCATTACTAATGTGGTTTCAGTTTGTGTGCAGTGGGTTCGCTAATTCTTTACTTGATCTGACAGATTTACTGTTCTGCACAGGCATAGCAGCAGGCCTCCCTCAAAAGGGGCAGTGGGGGAGGTTCACAGTGGACCCTCTGCAGCTCCCCAAAAGAAGACAAGAGGGAGGGGAGGGGAGAGGCCTGAGAGTTAGTCCAGCTCACTGGGTCTCACCTGGACAGCTCTGTACCTAGGGATTTTGGAGAGGTTTGGAGGCAGTTTTGTCTGTGACGATGACTAGGGCCTCCTGTCAGGGAGTGGGCAGGGATTGAAGGGGCTAAACAGCCTGCCGTGTGCATGTGCAGTGAGGAATTGTCCACCTTCCGGGCACTCTGACAGCTGGTGTGCATCTACGTGGACACAAGGGCAACCAGAAGTAAGGATTTCCACCTCTGCCATCAGGAAACCGTTGAGCCCCTGACTCACTAAGAGGGTGGACAGGGCAAGAGGCTGGGAGCTAGGAATCACTGCTGTAATTGGCAAACAATCGCAGAGCATTACATTGGGGAAGGCCTTTTGCTAGACACGAATCCAGGAACACAGACGTGGACAAGACCAGCCCCTACCCTGGAGGAGCTTACAGCCAGGCTGGAGAGAAGCAATAATAACTCACCCACTAAGCGTCTGCTGAGTGCCAGCCGTGTTCACCTCCATTCCGTCTCGTCCGAGTCTGGTTCTACGATGAGGACAGCTGTCCTCACACAGCTGTCTGTGACAGAGCTGGGATTCGAACCCTGCTCGTACATTAAGGCCCGTGATCTTCCTAGTAGACCTCACTGCCTCTGGACTTTGGGCAGAAATCATATCGGCCCCAGGTGGATGTTTGAAAGATCCGTCTCCCTCCAGATTTTGGTAGAAAGATTTCCCGGAAACCCAAGTTGAGTGACCTGAACAAAAGGAGACAAAGTGGCCATGCAGACTGAGAGTTCCCTGTGTTCAGCCCTGTGCTCGGGGATGCTGGATGGGAGCGATAACAGGGAGAGAGGCTCCGTGACTGTGTAGACAGGTGCTCACAGAAGTGGGAGCTGTGGCTCTGCACAGTCAGACTTTCAGGTGCCAAGGCTTCCTGAGGCTTTTTCAGCCAACTAAACTCACAAGAGCCTGATGTATAAACCAGAGTCCCAGTGTTTCCATCTGCCTTGGAGTAAGCGGATAAGAGCACGGCTCTAGAGCTGTACTGCCTGGTGTGAATCTTGCCTCCACCACTCACTAGCTGTGTGATTTTGTGGAAGTTGTTAACCTCTCCAAGCCTCAATTTCCTCATCTGTGAAATGGCAACAAAATGCTCAATACATGCTAGCTCTCATTGTTATACCTTTTACTAATTATTTACTACTAGAGACCCAGTGCACAAAATTCATGCACTGGGGGGGGGGGGGTTCCCTCAGCCCAGCCTGTGCTTTCTTGCATCTGGGAGCCCTTGGGGGATGTGCACGTCATAGGGAGTGGTTGAGTGGCCTTAACGTATCATTAGCATATTACACTTTAATTGGTTGAATGGACTACCAGACACTTAGCATATAGGCTTTTATTATATGGGATTATATAGGATATGCCAGGTATCCTGCTAAATGCATGCTGCCATTTAATCCTCACAGAACCCTATGAGGAGAAGGCTGTTGTATCTTCATTTTATTAATAGAGAAACTGAGGCACAGTGACATAAATAGATTTTAGGACATAACTGGCAGAGCAGGGGTTTGAACCAGATCCTCTGACTTTAGAATCAGCGCTCTTAGTCTCCATAGTCTTTTCCTGGGACCAAAATATTTTTGTCTGACTGATGGAATGCTCTGCCTGGCACCTGGATGCCCATTGAGTTTCAATGAAGGCCCAGCGGGGCAGTGAACCAGGTGGAGTTCACCAGGCCCTCGCTGCTCAGCAGAGATCGTTGCCTCCTGAGCCTGGAATCCGCGTCTCTGTTGGTTCCCTGTCCTTCCCTCTGGTGCAGCTGAATAAATTCTCCCTTGCACCCCCTTTCCTGTGCATCCTTCTGTTCCCTTCAGATAGAGCACAATGCAATTGATTAGGCCTCTGTTTTCTCAATTTCAATCACATCCTCGCCCTGCCTCCCTGAGATTACAGGCGGGTGGGTCACCTTGATTGCAGTTTCCACTGTTCACAAAACCCTTCAGTGGTTTACAAAACCATCTCTCGCCTCATTCACTCCCCCACCTGGCTCTTCTCCTCCTGAAGCGTGGATTTTACTGGCTTAAGACTCAGAGGGCAATTTTATTTCCAAGTTCATGGTGGGGGAGAAAGGCACATAATTGACTAATGCTAGGTGTTTCACATGCATCATCTAATATGATCCTCCCGAGGCAGAGCAGAAGTGTGATTATTCCTGTTTTATAAAAGAGGAAACAAAGACTCTGAGAGGCTATGATACCTGCCCAAGGTCGTACAGCTGGATGGTAGGGGCAGGATTTGAACCCTGCATCTCACTGTGTCACATTCCTTTATTTGACGGAGCAGCATGGGAAAGTACAGACTAACGCAGAGTCAAGCCCCGGGTGGGCATGGTGCAGATGGAGGTCTGGGTAGTCCCATATATGCTGAGGATTGTATTTGTAAAATGACCAGGTCATTTATTTTACACACACTTACTGATATCTCCTGTAGGCTGGCCCTGCCCAGGTGGCAGAACAGTAAACAGTTACCACACTTGGAGGCCAGGTCAGTCTGGAGGCCAAGGGAGACTTTGGGGAGGATATAAAGAAAAGTGCCTGATGAAGCAGCCAGAGGGTGAGATCGTCTCCCACTGAGGGAACAGCACATGCAAAGGCCCAGAGATATGGCAGAACAAGGCACGTCAAGCAAGTGCGATTTTAACTACGTATGGGAGGCGGCGGGTGCAGATGAAGCATGGGAGAAGGTCGGAAGGTCTGAGGCAAGAGGTGGTAGGGTTGAGCCCTAGCCAGATGGGTCAGTTGGTTGGAGCATCCTCCCATACATCAAAAGGTTGAAGGTTCAAGATTCCTGGTCAGGGCACATACCTAGGTTGTGGGTTTAATCCCCAGTTGGGGCACATGCCGTAGGCAACTAATGGATTTTTCTCTCTCACATCTGTTTTTCTTTCTCTCACTTCCTCTCTGTAAAAGTCAACAAAAAACATATCCTCAAGTGGGGTTTTTAGTGTTTTTTTTTTAAGCAGGAGAGTTGGAAAGCCAAGGGGTATGGCCCCTGAGTTGTGAAGAAAAGTCAGAGAGAAATCCATGGGGCCTAGGACCTACTGGGGAATGAGTCTATCTTGGATCCCACTGTTCTATTCAATTCTCTCCCAGGTACAGTGCCAAAGCCTCCCTTTCACCGATCACACACACACACACACACACACACACACACACACACACACACACTATGGTCTTGCCGAGGGGTCCATAGGCCCTCTAGTGGTCACTCTGAGCACTACATTTAAAACTGCAGAAACTTTCCTCCGGGATAGGAAAGAGGAGATTCCTTCAGAACCTTCCCATCCCATCGGATGTGAGATACAGCACAGTGCGTGCTCTCAGAGCTCACAGTCACGGTGAGGAGGGCGAAGGGGACAGACACCGGCAGAAAATGTAGAACAGGGAAGGGTATTCACTCAGTTGGTCATGGGGAAGTCTGTCAGGCTTCCCGATGGAGATGTTGTTCACCAGAGGCTTGCAAAAGCAGTGAAAGTTTGCTTGATAAAGAAACAAAAGCCCAGCTGGCATGTTTCAGTGGCTGAGCATCAACCAGTGAACCAGGAAGTCACGGTTCGGTTGGATTCCCAGTCAGGGGTCAGGGGTCAGGGGTCAGGGCACATGCCCAGGTTGCAGGCTTGATCCCCAGTGTGGGGCATGCAGGAGGCAGCCGATCAATGATTCTTTCTCATCATTGATGTTTCTATCTCTCTCTCCCACTCCCTTCCTCCCTGTAATCAATAAAAATGTAATCAATAAAAATTTTTTAAAAAGAAACAAAAGAAGGGCATTTCAGACCTCACTGGGACCAAACAGGATGTTACAATTAGGTAGATGTGACTGGGGTGGAAATTTTGAGCAGGGTTAGTGGCTAAAGATGGAGATGGCGAGGTAGGCATGGGTCTTATCTGCCATGCATGCAGGCTAGCTTTCTAGGTTTGGGGCCATGGGAAGCACTGAAGGGTTTTGAGCAAGAGAGTAACAAATCACATTCACTTTCTAGAAGGAAAGTGTCTGTGACCAATGTGAGGGAAGAATGGGAGGGGAAGAAGTGGGAGAGGGTCACCTCTCTTGGATACAAAGAACCCTACCAGGTCACACTCAGGACACATAACTTTGAGCAGGCCTGTGAACCAGGCACATCCTGACACCTACAGACTTGTCACTGTGATCCCAGGCTGAGCTCCCACAGATAAACAAATGCACAGATACGCACTCAGACACGTAGCTCAGGTTCACAGTTGAAAGGAAATCAAGGAGCTGGTGAGAACACGCACACTCTGTTGGACACAGGATTCTCTCTCTCTCTCTCTCTCTCTCTCTCCACACACACACACACACACACATACACACACACACACAGGCCCTATCCTACCCCCTTGTATCCCCCAGGGTCCCTCACCACCTCCAGGCAGGAACAAAGCTGACCCTTGCCCTCTGGCCCCTGGCCTCTCCTCCCACACCCCCCACCCAGAGGGAGGAGCTGTTTGAAGTCTGGGCTGCAGCTGGGGTTTCCTGTTGCCTGGAGGAATGTGGGAGGACTTGTAGGGAGGGGGGGAGTGGAGAGGGGCCGCACAGGAGGAGGGATAATGGGGGCCTGGGGGCCTTAGTTCCCATTGTACCACAACGAGGAGGGGCTTTCTGCTTCCATGGTCTCTTGGGCCCCAGCCCTGAGCTGTTCTCATCCAGAGGAGGGGAAAACCAAGGCCATAACGGCTCCAGTCCAATGGGCCTCTTGTTCCTGGATCTGTGTGTAGTTCAGTGTCTTAGGATAGGTCCTCAACCTCTCTTGGCCTCAGTTTCCCCTTCTGTAGACTGGGATGAATCCCTCTCTAGCAATCCACACCTTTCCCTAGAGATCTCCAGGGGGTGGGCCAGCCCCAGAACTTCTGTAGTCATGGAGGGCAGTGCCCATCTCTACCCAAGGCTAATTCCATTTGCCCTTTCCATGAGCCCCAGGGGCCTGGGCCCAGCCTGCTGCAACTTCTCAATTATTGTCATCATTTTATATGACTCAATTACCCCACAACATGCCCTTGCCAGCTTTCAAAGTGCTTTTGCACCCATGTGCTCAGTAAGTCTTTTACAAGCACTGCCTGGAACACAGGGAAGGGATTACTCTTCTGTTGTTATACACATGGCACTGAGGCTCTGAGAGGCTGAGGGCACACGAGTAAAAGCAGAGTCAGAACCAGGCCTATCTGGCTCCTCGTCCACATGACCTCCAAACCCTGAGACCCCACAACTTTTTTTTTTTTTAAATATATATTTTATTGATTTTTTACAGAGAGGAAGGGAGAGAGAGAGGGAGAGAGAGTTAGAAACATCAATCAGCTGCCTCCTGCACACCCCCTACTGGGGATGTGCCCACAACCAAGGTACATGCCCTTGACTGGAATCGAACCTGGGACCCTTCAGTCCGCAGACCGACGCTCTATCCACTGAGCCAAACCAGTCAGGGCACAACTTTTTTTTTTTTTTTTTTAATCTCTAGACTCTCACCTCTATTTCCTAGGACCCAGCTTCTGCTTACATCAAAACAAAAGTGACCGGAATGAGCTGAGCCAGAAAGGGATGATGGAGGCTCTTCCAGAACCTGAGTCCCCTCCTTCAAGTCTGCTTTGTTAGGGAACTAACCGCTCTTCTGCCCAGCCTTTGGTGACATCCAAGCTATTAAGAACTGGGTAGCGCCCTGACAGGTTTGGCTCAGTAGATAGAGCATCAGCCTGCGGACTGAAAGGTCCCAGGTTCGATTCCGGTCAAGGGCATGGACCTCGGTTGTGGGCACATCCCCAGTAGGGGGTGTGCAGGAGGCAGCTGATCGATGTTTCTCTCTCATCGATGGTTCTAACTCTCTCTCCCTCTCCCTTCCTCTCTGTAAAAAATCAATAAAATTTATTTAAAAAAAAAAACAAAAAACTGGGTAGCTAACCCTAACCCTTTTAGACTATGGCTGCCAAAGCAGATATGGAGATTAGACGCTAGGTGGCAGCAGCAGCCCATAGTAAGACAGCTTGTGTTTGTTTGGGGAGAACCCCCCCCCAACACAATTTGAAGAGGCTCCAAGAGAAAGACCAGCCCCCAGATAACTGTGAAACCCCGAAATGCTTTATTTTCAACGATGCCCAACACCTTGGCGTTTAAATACACACTCTTTCGGGAGGCGACAACTGAGGCAGCCTGGGTTTGGACGGGGAATACTTGCAAAATCCTACCTAACTTCTATTCCTTCCAGGGAGTCATGGATCCTACTAATCTTGCTCTCTTAAACCTCCTCACTTAACCTCTCCCTTCCCATGCCCTTCCCAAACTCTTCTTCATCCCAGCCCCCTAGGGTTCCCTATTTCCCAGAAGCCATCCTGTATTACCCTATCCAGTTCCTTCCCAAAACTTGGTTCAGACTGGGTGGGCCAGAGCCTAACAGGCAAGGATGTGAGGGAAGCTAAAAGAAAGGCCAAACTGGGCTTCTCCTGCCCTCCCCAATGTTAAAGTCTCTCCAGAGGGGGACCCGCAAGGAAAAGCTACTCCAAAACGGGGGCCTTTCCAGCTGGCCGTACCAGATCAATAGGTGTACCATTTAGAGTCCTAGACTTTTCCCACCAAAAGGGCTGCTCCTTTCCCCAAAAGGGCCAGTAAAGAGTGCCCCTCAGATCCCTTCTTTTGCCCTCTGGAGATTCCAGACGATCCTAGAAGGGGGGCTTGGGAGAGATGGAGGTATAGGGAAGGTGGTGACAGGAAGCTGCGATTTGGCAAAAATGTCACCACCTGCCTTTGTCACACACTGGCCATCACCCTGCAACACCCCACAGGGCCGAAGGCGAAGTCAGAAACAGGTGGGCTAAGAACAAAGGCAGTGCTGAAGGAACTTCAGACACGGAGCAAGACAGACAAAGCTCACACACATGGGCAAAGGAATGTCAGACACAGAGGAAGTGGGACTAGCTCAGGACCAGTCAGAGCCGGTGTTGGTAGACACCGAGGACAGGACGGTGGCCATACATTATTCATCTCGTGTCCTCTGTGAACCACACACAGACACTGGGAGAGAAGATCAGACAACTCCCCGCATGGCTCAGGGGTTACTTGGAAGGCCTGGCCCCAATGGTGTGCCCTCGTTTTTTGGAAATGCTAACTGCCATTTCACCAGGTCTTTGCCAGATTCTAGAGCCCTGTGGTGTCCAGTAAATGGCAGCAGCAGCAGTTCTCCTGCTTGGGCTGTCCAGCTACCTCCCCTTGGTAACCAGGCCCTGGCAGTGCACATTCCTCCCATCTGTGGGGATGGGCCAGGCAGGGGGCCGGCAGCTAGGAGCTGGGAGCTGGATAACAGATGTGACCTGAAGAGGAGGTAGGTGAAAGTGCTGAGCCCAGCCCCCTGGCCCCAGCAGGAGCTTTGAACTGTTGAATTCGAATCTTACTTCCCGACACAATGAAAACGCTCAGTAGAATTCAGGGAGGGTATGCGTGTGCGCACGTGTGTGTGTGTGTGTGTGTGTGTGTGTGTGTGTGTGTGTTAGCCAGGACTTTTGTGCCCCTGCCGCCCTTGGACTTCTAGGAAAACAGGAGTTGGGGGAGGGGGGACGCTAAACCCAGAACTCAGCTTGAGACCGGGCACTGAGAGAGGAGACGCAGTGGGGCTGAGTTTTCTGGAGCATCCCTTCCACATGGACTCTTGCGCTTTACTCAGTAAGACACCGTTTCAGAAAAGGAGAACGTCCCCAAATCCAGGGAGCCTGTCCTCCTCCCTCTCCCTTCCTTTCCCATTTCCTTGGGACTCCCCAGAAAGTCTCGGGTCTTTTGGCTAATCCCTTGATTCCCTATTCGACTCTCATTCCATTCTCAGACCCCGCCCCTTCCCTCCCACCCACAACCTTCCTCCAGCCAGAGCACCCCGCCGGAGATAAAGAACTTGGCAAATGCTCCCAGGCCTCGGGGAAAACCAGCACCCCTTGGAAACCGGGACACGATCCCGCCGGAGCGGTCCGGGTGCCGGCGTCCAGTGGGCTCCAGCCCGCGCCGTCGGAGCAGCCGCGCGGCCCCGCCCGCTGGGCGCACGGAGCGGCCGGGGCGGGGACTACAAGTCCCGGCGTGCTGTGCGCGCGTCCCCCCCTGGGGTTCCGGATGGTGAGCGGCGAAGGTAAGGCGAGCTCGCAGAGGCAGCGGCGGCGGCGGCGGAGACGGAGAGAGGCAGGCAGGCAGGGCGAGGGCGAGAGACGGAGGGAGGGAGTGAGCGAGGCAGACCAGACAGACAGACAGGCGGGCGGGCGGGCGGGCAGAGCGAGCCACCCGCCAGGCTGCGCTCAGCCCCGCTCGCAGCGGAGAGAGCAGAAGGCAGGAGGAGGGAGGGGAGGCGAGGGAGGGAGGGAGAGGGAATCCAGCTACCACCACCCAAAGCCAGCGTCTGCTTTCTGTCCTCATTTCCTTTTCCCACCCAGCTCTGAGAGCAGAGAAAGGCAGAGAGCGCGAGAGGTAGAGACAGTCAGAGAGACAGACAGACAGAGAGAACGGGAGGGAGGAGGGCGGAGGAGGAGCAGGAGGAGGACTACGCGGGGCGCGTTCTCTCCCAGGTTTGCAATTGGGGGGTGGGGGCGGGGGTGTCCAGGACGGTGAGAGTGTGTGCGCGGCGGGGGGGAGCGAGGGGGGCGCAGAGAGAGCGAAGGAGTGATCGAGGTGGGGGGGCGCCGCGGGAGCGGGGGGCCGTGTCCAGCGGAGTTAGCGGCGGAGAATGTGAGCCGAGGCGCGAGCCATGCTGTCAGCAACAGCGGGCGGCTCAGGGCTCCTTCACGACTCCTCTCCCCAGCTGCCGGGCGCCGCGTCGCTGCCGCCGCCGGAAGACAGACGCCCCCAAAAGCCCCTTCCCTGGCTCGGACCCACGGAGCCGGCAGCCCAGCACTCCGGTGAGTGGCGCCTCCTCCCCAGTCCTAGACCCCCGCTGGGGACCGGCTGGCCGGGCTCTTTTGTGCAGCGCGCCAGGGGGGCTCTGCGCCCCCTCTGCGCGCCCCGGTCCGGTCCGTCGGACCCCGTGGCTGCGGTGCCCGCGGTGCGATCGGTCTTTGTTTCCACCGGGGCCCGCAGCTCGGCTGGGCTCGGCTCGAAGCCTGGCAGGCAGTGCCGGGAAGGGGGAGGGGGAGGTGGACGAGAAGGGGGGGCAGGGAGGGGGGGTTCTCGGGTTTCCTGGCCGCCCCGCGGCTCCCCGGCTCCCCCGGCTCGGGGGCGAGGTGCGCGCCCAGCGCTGCCGCGCGCCCTCTCCACCTTCC
The DNA here is from genome assembly GCA_004026665.1 of Murina feae. Lineage (NCBI taxonomy): Eukaryota > Metazoa > Chordata > Mammalia > Chiroptera > Vespertilionidae > Murina > Murina feae. The sequence goes on from PVJC01002610.1 coordinate 43,387, forward strand.
CCCTCCCTCCGTCTTTGGATTTAAAACTGCAATTTGCTCTCTAGCTTGCTGAGAATGGGGGGGGGGCAGTGTAGGGGGGACCGTGGGAGCGGAGAACAAGGCTGGATTTTAGGAACGGCGCTGGGAAAGGGGGAGACTGCGGAGGGAGGAGCCCCTCCCCTTCAACCCCCAAATCCCTAGGTTCCGCTGGTGCTCTGGGAGTTGAGGGGCGGGGACCTAATGACCCCGAGGGGGTGTGGGGTGGAGGAGGGATTTGGGGTGGCCGGGGCCAAGGGGTTGGGCCGCGTGCCCGGTTACCTGGCGAACAAAGTCGGCTCACTTTTGCATAAATAAATAAATAATCGCCTATCAATGCGTTTCCTCTGGGGCTCTGATTGAATCGGCCCCCTCTTCCCAAGGGGGTGGGGTGCTGAGTGACAGCTGTCAGCCCCCTGGGCCGGTAGCTGGGGGTGAATTGCTGAATCCCTCTCTGCTCGGGCTGAGGGCACCTTCCCCCGCTGGGTCCTGGTCCCCAGGCAGAGCCAGACGGGCAGGGGGCTGGCTCTGAATCTAGGAAATAACCTTGTTTCCTGTTCTACAGGAAAAGGGACAGCAACCCAGAGTTTGGGGGCTGGGGATGAGGACTGATGGGAGCTGGAGGGGTTCCCCAGCAGCCTGACCCCCCAGCCTCCTGCCAGGCGAAGGGGCCAGCTGAGGGAGGAAGGATGTGGGCCTTGCTGGCCGGAGGCGGGAGCTGGGGCTGTCCCCGAGGCGGCAGCGGGCACAGAGAGGGAGGAGGGAAAGAGAGAGAGAGGGAGAGAGAGAGAGAGAGAGAGAGAGAGAGAGAGAGAGAGAAGCGGGGGCGGGAATTCTCTACCGCAGACCCTGGGGGCCAGGGCCAGATGTGGAGGGGTGGGGAGTCCCCCCTCCCTTCTAGCTTGGGGGCCCTGAGGCTGGGCTGGGAGGGGCTGAGCCTGGTGCCCTCAGTTCTGCACCAGTGCCTGACTGGCAGGGCCAGCTGAATTTGGGCCCAGGCGTCACCCTGGGAGGCAGGGCTGGGCTGCACCAGTCTGGTCCCTGAACACAAGGAGGGACCCTTGGGGGGCCTGTGCCTGTCTGGCTGGGCAGGCGTTTCCCGCCGGACCAGTTGGTGTCAGGCGGGACTTGGCCCGAGCTCCCTGGGCAGAGCTCAGGGTGTGAGGACAAGCTTTGCCTCCCGGTCACGGTCGCCACATTTTGTCCACTGCTGCCACTATTGGAGCTGGGGCATGTGCCTGGGCACGGGCAGAGTCCTGCTGGGAGCATTTGGGGTATGTCTATTGTTGGCTTGTCCCTGTTCCATGTGACCCCTTGTGTGTAGCTTTGTGAGCTGGGGCTGTAAGTGAAAGACTACCAGTCTGTCGTCCCCCCGCCCCTCCCGCCCAGCCCCACTTTGTGGGGGAGGCTGGGCTGTGTTGGTGAGTTGTGGGGGGACCTTCCCCCAGGTGTCATGTGCGTGCTACTTGCTGTCTCCCTCCTTTGAGCAGATGTATATTTATTTTTATAGTAATGGAAAATCAAACTGGATAGTAAGTTGAATTCATTTTTTTCTCTTGCTGTGTCAATAGTTGGAATAACCCCCAGAGACTGGTGAACTTCTTGCCCCAGAGCCCCCACCCTTCAGAGGTTGCAAAGATCAGTGAGGGCATGAGCTTTGGGCGACCAGTGAGCACCAGTCCAAACCAGTACTCTAGTCTCTCTTGGTCTGGCATTGGAGCAGGTGCCCAGGTGGGCAGGCATTGCCCCCTCCCCAGGCAAACCCCCACACCCAGGGTGCAGTCTGGCCTCTCAGCCATCTCTTTGGTCAGTGCCTAGACTGTGCCCAAGCCCTCAGGGATAGTCTCCAGGTGGGCTCTACCCCCTCCTGCCTGGGCTCCCCGGCCACGTGCTGATATTTATTTTCTGTAGTAAAATCCATTTTTAATGCCGTTACTTTTGAAATAATATAGAAAGAAACAAATGTGATGTGTTTAAGTTGCCCTCTGTGAGTTTTTAATGTGATCTATGGCTGAGGTAGTGATGGAAGGAACTATTGGGCTTGGAGAAATTTGGTGTCATAAAGAAAAAGAGCTTGCTGTTTATTATGGTTGCTGGGCTGGGGGTCTGGAATAGGGTCATGGGGGCAGGGAGCCCCAGTACCCCCCCCTCCTACCCAGATGCTGTGGATGGGCAGCGTAGCTTCTTAGTTTGCGGTATGAGGGTTCCAGGATTATTTTGCATCGCTCCAAGGCTTTTAAGGGGCCTTTGGCGAGGGGGCTTGGGAATTGGGGGGCTTTGTTCTCCCCCTTCCATTTGCTTAGATCTTGGCTGGGAGGCCCCTGGAATCCGCTGCAGAATTAAGTGGAGGTGTGCTATGGAGTTTGGACTTGGATCCTAAAGGAGATTAAGGGATGGGATCGCCACCTGATTCTTGTGGTTGTGCTAGAAGCTTGAGGGGCAAACTGTCCCTGGCAGAAACCAGAAGACTTTTTTTTGGGGGGGGGGCGCCACTCTGGCCTGGCAGAGCCCCAGAGGGACAGTTGTTCCCAGACCTGCCTGGAACACTGACTTTGGGCCACTTCTTCCTCTTGACTCTATTTGCCGCTGGACAAGGTTTACCTTCAAGCAAACCTGATCTCCCTCATGTTCTGTCCTCCCCTCGCCCCAAGCAAACCCCCACACCCCGGGGTGTAGTTTGGGCTTTTTTTGGGGGGGGGTTGGAAAACAGCTCTGTGTCTTATGCCAGCCAGCCACCGAAGACCGTGGGGTACCGTGCCTTCCTACCAGATGCCCAGGCACTTCTGATCTGGTTGAGTAAGGTCAAGCAGGCTCACTATTATGGGATGGAGCCCAGCTCTGCCTCTGGGTCTCCTGGGTCCCTTGGGATAGAGCCTGAAAGGGGACACTGGGATGGGGTGCAGCTGGGGACTGCTGGAGAGAGCACGGGTGACATTGTTGCTAATGTCAGCAGATGGCCCCCCAGGGAGGATGGGGGAGGCGTGGAGGAGAGAGACTCAGACGCCACTTGCCCAGTGGGGAGAGGGAAAGATGGTGACAGAAGCCAGTGGTGAGAGGGTGAGAGAGGAAAGCAGGCAAGGGGAAGAGCCAGGGTCACAGTCCCAGGAGATGGGGTCCAGGTGATCAAGAAGGCCTAGCATGTGCCACAGCCCAGAATGAGCAGGCACTGCGGCCCTCTCACCACGACCAAGTGCTGGGATTGTTTTTGGAGGAGAGACAAGCAAATGTCTCTGGGAAGAGGAAGGAGGACAGGTGGGGGGGGGGGGGAGAGAGAGAGAGAGAGAGAGAGAGAGAGAGAGAGAGAGAGAGACCCACAGGAGGAGAGAGAATGGGGAGACGGGGAGTTCAGGGGTCACTTGGTCCATGCTTCTGCCACGGGGCAGTGTCTTCCCTCTGCCTTCTCTAAATATCTGGGGACAGAGCAGAGCTCCTCTTTGAACCTGGAGGTGGGGCCTGAGGCAAGTTCTGAGCCCCACAGGTTGTGGGTGTTCTATGTCCAGAGGCACCGGGGTTTTAAAAGCTGAGAACATGAGGGTCCCAGAGGTGCCGGGGTATCGTCCAGTTGTGACCCCTCCCTTGTTCGCCAGGAGGAAACCAAGTCTAGAGCGAGGAGCCAGTTGCCCAGTATCACAGACACTTGGCAGGGGCGGGCCTGGGACCCAGACTCTGCGCTCCACCTCTCTGTAGCTGGAGAATTGGAACAGCTACAGGGGGGCCTCCTGGGCTCAGAGGGGGGCCAGGCCTGGGGAGAGGAGCAAGCAGGCACCCTTGTGGCCAGAGCCCCCCCAGGGGAGGGGGAGGTGCTGCTGCGAAGAGAGAGCGAGGGAGGGGAGAGAGGAGGGGAAACAGTGAGTCAGGCTTCCAAGAGCTGAAGATGAGAGAGCCAGCCCTGGGAGGGAGAGGGCTGGGAGGGCTGCTCAGCAGCAAGGAGAGGGAGGGGGCCCAGCCAGGGGCAAGGAGAGCTCTGGAGGGAGGGAGCCCGCCCCTGGCCCTGGCCCAGCGGCAGGCCTGTGCTGTGTGGAGGGTGCCGCCAGTATGGACTTTGCCCATGGTAGGTCAGAAAGGAGCCAGATTCTGCCTCTGCAGCGTCCCTTTCTCCCCGTTCCTCATCGATGATCCCACCCCAGGGTCTCAGGGAGGTGACTGTGTGTCCTCCCATCCCTTCGTCAGTTTCTCTGTCCGTTGTGACATCTGGACCTTGAGCTAATTCTGGGAGGTGGGGGGCGGGCACAGCATCCTGGGAGGGTCTTGAGGGATGCTGTCTCCAGCTGCTGTCTGTGCTGGGGACACTGTTGAAGCTGCCACGGGTGCAGGGTAGGGCGCAAGGTCTCGGCGTAGGCTCCCTGTTGAGCCCTCTGAGTTGCTGGGCCAGGAAGCAGAGGTGGCTGGCCATGAGTCTGTGTGTGAGGTACTGATCTGGTGATGTAGGTGGACTACCTGGGGCCTCTCGGATGGCCTGTGCCTAGACAGGGCCAAGGTCCCCACATGTCCAGAACCACCTTCCATTCAGGGTGGGGGTGACACTCAGGTGATCCCCCCCCATATTTCCATGGATCAGAGGCTCTGGGAAAACTGGGAGGCGGGAATAGCCCATGTGAGGAGCTGACAAGAGCTGCCTGTACAGCCTCTCATGCCTGGAGCTGGGACCAGAACTGGAGAGATTCCCCAGGGACTGCCTGGAAGGAAGTATGGGAGGAACCTCCCCCCACAACTGACAGGTAGCTAAGGCTCCCAGTCCGTCCCCCCCCTGCCCCCCCTCCCTTTTGGATCCCAGCATCTCTTCCATTGCTTAGGGTATAAGGAAGGGGGTACTAGGACCCCTCTCCCGCAGGGCCTGGCTTTAGGGAGGACTGGCCGAGTAAGGCTGAGGTGAAGCCCCTGCCTCCTCCCTGATACACATATGCAAACTCAGCTGCTGTGAGGCCCTGCTTTCTCTTCTCTTTCTGCTCAGGGGTCCTTGGCCTGAGAGCCCAGGGGAGGGGCCCCTTCTGCAGCTGGCTGCCCCAACTCCCAGCTCAGCCCAGCTGCTACTGAAGCTTCCAGAAGCTGCAGCTCTGCACCCTTCCCCACCCCCTGAGCCAGGAGAGGCCTTTGCTGACCTGGGGGAGGGTACCTTGGGGAGTGAGTGGGCACCCTCACTCACAACAGACAACCAGACAGATGGGTGGTGGAACAGATGGACAGAGACACCCACGCATAGGCAGACGGAGAGAGACGGACAGATGGACCAGGACAGGGAGAGACGGACAGACAGAGGTGCTGGCAGAGAGAGGAAGAGTTGAAAATGGAGGTGCCTGGGAGAGAGAAAGCAGAGAGACAGAAACTTGGAGACAGGATGACCAGGTGACTGAGAAGGGAGAAGGAGAGAGATGGGGGGTTGGGGGGGGAGTGAGAGGCAGGAAGAGATAAAGAAAGTGGGAAACCCAGAGAGAGAAAGAGGAGAGGAGAGGAGAGACAGGAGAGACTTGAGGCTACAAACCACAAACAGGGATTTGATGAGAATCTGGAAGGTGTTTTCTCCTGCTTCCCTCCCCAAACCCCCAGGCTAGCCAAGTCTCCATTCCTTCCACCCCCAGCTCAGTTTCCAGCTGCTAAAGAGGTCAGGGAGAGAGGGGGGAGGGGAGGGAGAAAGAGAGAGAGAGACAGCCCAGAGACCCCTCCTCCCTGCTCTTTTTTTAGGGGCTTGAGTTGCTGAGAGCAGCTCTTAGCCCTGACCCTACTCACAGATGTACATACATACCTCTGGGCTCTTGGAAAATAGCATCTCACACTCACCACTCACTCAGTGTGTGTCTCCTTGTATAACTGCACCCCTCCCAGTAATCACACCTGTCCACACAGGCCTTGCTCCACACACACACACACACACACACACAATTTTGTGACATACAAGTCTCCACGTTTGCACTCATTTCGAATCTCACACACCTAACTAGTGAGCCCGTACCTGTGTTTCTTTACAGGTGGTGACACAGGCCTTGCTAAGGGATCTCTGGATCTCTCTCTCTCTCTCTCTTTCTCTCTCTCTCTCTCTCTCTCTCTCTCTCTCTCTCTCTCTCTCTCTCTCTCACACACACACACACACACACACACAGTCATGTAGTCACGCAGTCACACTCTCACACGTACTCTGGCAGTCACCAGAGCAGAGAGAAGGCTCTTTCTTTCTAGACATGAAGATCAGGGTTCCCAGGGAGCGGTGTGGGGGGGAGTGGTCTACCCCTCACTCTCACTCAGCTGCCAGGGCAGGGTGGCAGGAGGCCCTTCGTTGGTGGGAGCCCTCCTGGGAAGTGGCAGGGCTGGGCCTGGACACAGGTAAATTGGCTAGTGGGTTTGCGTGGTGTGAAAGAGCTGAGAATTGGGGAAGGGGTATGTGTGTACATATAAAATATATACAGGCCTGGCCAGTTTGCTCAGTGGATGGAGCATCGGCCTGCAGACTGAAGGGTCCTGGATTCGATTCCGGTCAAGGGCACATGCCTGGGTTGTGGGCTCAATCCCCAGTAGGGGGCGTGCAGGAGGCAGCTGATCAATGATTCTCTCTCATCATTGATGTTTCTATCTCTATCTCTCCCTCTCCCTTCCTCTCTGAAATCAATAAAAACATATACATATATATTTTTAAAATGTATACATATGCACAGCTATAAGGGATGGCAAGTGTCTATTATGGTGTGTGTGAGAAAGAGACTGAACTCATGTGAGGTGGGACATGGGTGTGACAGGAAGATCCAAGGTGTGTGGAGTGTGTGGGTGTATGTGTGGTAGCTAATTGTCATGGATGTTTATGTGAGTGCATGTATGTGGCAGGTGTGTGACTGTACCTGTTTTTTCATAATGTGTGTGTGTGTGTGATGAGTGTACATATGTGAAGGTACAGGGCCCCGAGGGTGAGCTGTGTGGGGGTGCAGTTACGTGAAGGTGTGTGGGGTATTTTCATGTGAGTGTAGGCAGTGTGCACATACGAGGGGGGAGCTGCCTGTGAGGCTGCCTGTAGCCTGGGTTGGAGGGCTGTTTTCCAAGGCCAGAACGCTGCTGGGACAGAGGCCATCCGTGCACACACATGCGAGGGGCTCCAAGGCTCACAGCTGGGCACTGACCCACACAGCCACACAAGGACAGACAGACCCGCCCCATCCTCCCTCTTCCTCTCTCCTGGCGTCAGTGGTTTTCAAAGGAGCCTCCATGAGGACTGTTTGCTGTGCAGAGTTCCCCCACGCGCAGCCCATGCCTCTTCAGACACAGTGATGCCCTCCAGGCAGCTTCGTGGAGGCTCCTGCCTCGACCATCTGAAGCCAGGTGGGTGGGCTAGGATCTGCTGCCATCCCCCAGGGAGCAAGGAGGCGGCTGCTCCTGGGCCTGGGCACAGGCTGAGACAGATGGACTGCCTGTCTGGACACCCTCGCACGGGGCCTGGGGGTGGGCAGGCACCCCCGGTGAGGTAGAGGGCTTGAATCTGGCAGCCCCCCAGTGGGTGCCTGAACTGAGGCCAGGATTCAGCTTTTCATTTCCCCAGAGGGGCACCCATCCTCACCAACTACAGCCCCTACCACCTCCCAAACTCATAGAACTGCTCCACACACATGGCTCCAACACCCCTACACACACAGCTGCTCCCCCTGCAGACACAGCCCAGTACTTCCACATGGAACACCTCCTGACATCCAACTCGCCACATGCCCCTGGACACATAGCCACCACATAAATGCCTACCCACACCGCACAGATATTTGCAACCCGAATGTTTAACCAAAACAAACATTTTTATGACCTGCAATATACCCTGAAACATCCCAGGGCACACACGCACGCACATAGCCTCAGCCACGTGGACTTCCCCTCCAACCCCAACTCCTCCCCAGATATACCCGGGACTCGGCTGCAGCCCTGACACTTTGCACACACACAGACTCTCAGCGTCCCACCACCTCGCTAGCACACGGACTTACTTCCCCCAGCTGCAGCCCAGCACCTCCCCAAACACGCCTGTCCAGCCTTCTACACCTTTCCAAACACATAGCCCGCCCACCCCCCCACCCCACCCCCCGCCGACATAATAGGCGCACTGACTGCTTCGGCACCCCTTCAGATGAGAGCACCCCCTGTAGCCACACCAGTTACCTCAGACACACAGACATTGATAGCTTCAGTTCTAGTACGTCTCTAAACAGGTAACTTCCCCCCAGTTTCTTATACTCTCCCAGACACACACACACACCCCTGCTTTCCCCATCCAGACCCAGAACCTCCTCAAAAAGGCAGTCCTCTCTACATCCCCAATAAGCTCCAGCTCTAGAACTTTCCTCAGCCACCTGAGAGCCCAGGGACAACCCATACGCACCTCTCCAAACACTGACCCCACACTCACACACACACATACATCCTCAGCCCAGTCACAGCCCTGCACCCCCACCTCACTCTGTCACATACCCCACCTCAATTTGACTGCAGCCCTCACTCCCACCATCACACATTCCAGCACACCCTCCTCCTAGCACTCCCCACCTTGTTCTCCCCGACACCACCCCCTCCCCAGGCAGCCTTAGCCTTGCACACACAATCCCTCACTCTTGTGTGTTCTCTTTCTCTGCTTCCCAGACCTCCCCCACTTCCCAGAGCCTCCCCTGCCTGGGGAGGCATCTCCACCCCCCTCACTACCCCAGGCCTTTCATTCCTGGACAGTGAGGCTGTACATCTGGTTCAAAGCTGCCCCACCCAAGACCCTGTGTTCAGGGCACCCTGGCCTGGGCTTTGAGGGCTTGGGGCCTCTTTGGGGGCTCTTTGCACCTGGCCACTCTCAGCTAAGAACTTGGAGTACCTAGCACTGCCCTGGCTGTGGCATGTGGGGGGAGGGCAGGGGGCAAGGGGGTTTACCCCCAACTTGTGCTTTCTCAGGTTCTTGCCAACCCGCCTGCCCCCTTGCCCCCACCAGCTCACCTGAGAGGGACATGGGCTTCAGGAAAAAAAGACCATGAAGGTTCTGGCTTGATGTGCTCCCCCCCACCCCCAATCCGGGCTTGGGGCTTGGTCTCCCTGGGAGTCAGTTCCGACAGTGAAGGTTACTTGACTAGATGCATGATTTTAAACGGAATCTCCACCATCTGTTCCACCCCCTAATTACAGATGCACAGAATCCGCCTCAGAGGGCAGCATGAGGGGAGTGATTTAGAGGCTGAGCTGCTTCTGCCCGCATTAGGGCTGGGGAAATTGGGGGGCCTCTGGGTATTGCTCACAGCCTCCCCCACCCCCAATACCATCTCTTTCCCAGGGGCTTCTTGCGCCACATCTGTTGCTGGAGGAAGGCTCCGAGAAAGGTTTTCCTGACCCCCCCAATACCTGACAGACGAAGCAACTGCAATGCTGAGGGAGGGGTCCCCAAGACATCCCCTGTGTCCCAGGCCCCAAGTCCTGGGATGCAGGCTCCATTAGAACCTTGAAAAATTCAGTGGATCGATCTCCTGCCTGCCTCTCATACCCTGGGGAGCCACAGGCGCTGGCCCAGCTGTCTGCCCACCCCAGGGGTAGCAGGGATTGAAGTAGGGAGGCGCTGGTCAGAGCTGAGTGGGGGCAGCCAGGTTCTGGCAGCAGAGGATGCGGCCAGGCATGCCAAGATCCACCAAGTGTGTTTGCACGTATCTGCTCCTCCACCTTGGCACAGTTGGCATGCCTGACCCTAGCTTCAGCTATGCTCTGTGGGGCTGGACCAGTACCAAGGGCTAGAGGGGATGGGCCAGGGCCCGGGCCTCAGAGGGTTCTGAGGGACATGGGGCTATACCCTGAGGATGGGTTCTCCTTTGTCCAGGGGCACCAGCCTGCTTGGGGGTGGCATTGGCGGGCACACTGCGGTAGAGGCTGGAGCATTCACTTCTGGGAGAAAGGGAGCCAGGCTGGGCCAGAGGAATTTTAAAGATTGCTGCAGGCAGGAGGGTCTCTGGAACCCCGTGGAGCAGGCAGTCATGCAGCAGTAATCCTATCGCCGCCCGCCGCCCGGCTGGAGGAGTGGAGAGGATGGGGCGGGAGAGGAAGGGTGGATTGCTGCCCCTCTCCCACCTCAGCCCCTGCCCTCGCCAGCCATGGAGGGAGCCAGGGACCCTAGGGGCCTTCCCTGAAGAGGCACCTTGTCTTCTCCCTTCCACTGTGGCATGTGCCCCCTGGAGGGGCAGCACTGCAGCTGTTGCTCTGCTCCAAGCTCTGGGTTTTATAAATAATGCAGCTCCGAGGGCGGGGGGGGGGGGGCACTCAGCCCCGGTCACCTTGGGTCACCCCGTGTGATGTCTGCAGCTGGCAGTCCTGTGGCAGATCCCCCTCTCTTCTAGCCTACTCTTCCTATTTTGCTCTGTGAGCTAGTGCCAGAGGCCCAGCCTCTCTGGGCTGGGCCAGGGCCAAAGGAGTGTGCAAGAACCCAGAAACCCCTGTCCTTTTTGTCCCACCTCCCAGCCCTCACAGGTTAAGTGGCATCTGGCTCATGCGAATTCAGGCTGGAGAGGGTTGGCCTGCTTTCTAGGGCCTCACCCGTCCCAGCCCCTCCATTTTGCAGATGGAGTAACCGAGTCCAAGGAGGGAAGGATGGCCAAGGCCAAGCAGCCGATGAACACCTCCTTCCTGGCCCGTTCTGCTGTCACTCAGGCTCTTCTCAGCTCAGCTCAGCTAAGAGCAGGGCTTGGGGGGGGGGGGCAGGCGGGGGATGTTTAGGAAAGTGGTTTCGGGCTGAGAGGTTGCCATGGCGATGCTGCAGGATGCTGAGCTGAAGTGGGGGTCCTACAGGGTCTCTGGGGCCCCCAGCTCCACACCCCTGTGGTCTTCTCCTCCCCAACTTCGGCTCCCCACCCAGATGCCTGTCAGGCAGCTCTGGAGACAGGCTGGGTGGGTGACAGGTGGTGCAGGTGATGGGCTGGGTGGGTGACGAGCTGGGTGGGTGACAGGTGGTGCGGGTGCGAGGCAGGCAGGTGACAAGCTGGGTGACGGGCCCTGCTGATGACAGGCAGGGGGTGTGATTGCCGAGGATGCTGTCTCCCGGCTGGTGGCCTGTTGCAGCTCCCCACCCTCATGCGTGTGCACAGACATAGATTCTGGGCACAGAGCTTGGGGCTAAGATACTAATGAGGCTTATTATGTGCAGAGGGGCAGGTGCCCAGGCTCACTAATGAGAGTCCTTGAACGAATAGGGGAGACAGCTGGGGGCTTCAAGGAATTTGGTTGGCCCTTCTGGGCTGAGACGCTGGGGGTCCCGATCTGGCTGGAGCTTGAGCCATTTCCCCCTTGGGTCACTTGGTCACTTGGGTTTATGCTAGCACTACCCACAGTCGTGATAACTAGCACCGTGCAAATGCATGCTCTAGGGTGCCCAGCCCTTACATGCATTTTCTCATGTCAACTTAACCGTTGTAGACGGGGGGCACTGATACCCATTTTGCAGATGAGGAATCTGAGGCTGAGAGAAGGCAAGAGACCTCACACAACAAGTTTCTGGAATTTTAAACCAGGTCTTTCTGTTCTTTCTACTCTTAACCACCAGCAACACTGAGGCCTTGGTCCAGACCCAGACACTATCTCAGAGCTTCAGCTTCTCTCTTCTGGAAAATGGATGCATAGTGAAGGGGTACTCACCACAGGGTCTTCAGTTCTGACTTGGGTGCCTTCAGGGACTTTCCCAGGTAGCTACTGCAGCCTCACCCCATCAGGCCCAGGTTCTGGGTGACACCCCTGGACTAGACAGAGGGCAGGGCTTAGTGCTGAGGGAGCTGAGCTGAAGGGGGGAGGGGACACCTGGGATTTCTGAGCCACTTCCTGCTTCATGCAGTGGGGAGGCCTGGAGTGGAGCAACCACGGCCCAAGCTCGCACACCCTGTGAGCTGTAGGCCCCATGGGATCCCAGGTCTCCTTGCCTGTTGAAAGGGCGGGGCTGGGTGTGGTACCAGGGCTGGGAGGTGCCTCCTCCTGGGTCCCACCCACCAACCTAGCTTCTTCCCTGGAGGTTGTGAGCCCTCAGCCCTGGAAGGGTGCAGGGTGCAGTTACTACCTCTAGCGCCATGCCCCCTCCCCATCAATCTGGGCTCCTCGTGTCAGTTGAGCCCCTCCTTTTCGGAACTCATTGGGGTGGAAACTCCCTAGCAACAGCTGATGGATGGGTTAGGGCCTTGATATTGGCCTGGGGCCACAGCATGACCCTGGAAGGACCAGGCTGGTGCTGGGGGGCTTGGAGGGGAGTTTAAGGGCAAAGAAGCTCATAAATCTTGGATCTGCTCAGTTTTCCTCCTCCTTCACCTTAATCTCTTACCAAACCTGCTCCCCAGCTGCTCATCCAAGGCCGGGGGTTACGGGAGTCCACCTGCCCATTCCCCGCTCCCTCCAACGGGTGCTCACCCACTTCTGAAATCGCACATTTGCACCCCTGCGGGGAAGGAAGAGTTGCAGCCACTGCAGTGGGGTGGGATAAAGACCTTGTGTGCTCACTCCTGGATGTGACCTCTGGTTCACGGTGGTAGATAGGGCAGAGGCTTTGATGCCTCCGTTTCCTCAACCTGGAGTTTGAAATTCTCTCCTGGTACCTGTCTGCTCATTCAGGAAGGAGCACTAAGACCAAGAGGGATTGCGCAGCTGCAGGACACATGGCCCTGTCTTCAGAAGCCCCAGTCTGAGAGAAGCACAGCCTTGGCCTTGGGAGCCCTCATACCCAGAGGTGAGGTCTAGAATCCAGGCCGGGTGTGTGCTGAGGTTCAGGCGGGGAGGGGAGGTGCTGGGTGGTTGGATTTCTGAAGCAAAGGCTGAGGCTGGGGGGAGGACAGAGGAAGGGCAGTGGTTTGCCTGGGGGCTGGGGAGCCAACTTTGTTTGGGAGCAGGAGCCTCGAAGGGTCTGGCTTTCCCACAGGCCTGGGCAGCAGCAGACTAGAGTTCTGGGGCCCTCCTAGCTCCCCAGGGAACTGACTGCTGCCTGGCCCTGGGGACCCAGGCATCCTGGCGGGTGAGGGCGGGTCTCCAGCAGGCGCCCTGCCAAGCCCTGCAGCCTGCTCACCAGGAATCTTGTTGCTGAGATGGAAAATCCCGGCTGGGCCTGCAGCTCATCCCTCCTCTCTGGGGGGAGGAGGAGGCGCCCAGAGAGTCCTTCCTGTACCCCCCCTCCCATCTGGGGCAGGGCCCTCACCAGTGGGTGGGGCTGGGGGGCCCAGGACAGGCCTCGAAGGCTTGGTCACATGTCCTGGAGCCCAGCCCAGCCCGCAGTGGGCACTAGGGCACTCTGGAGGAAGAATGGGCCTGGTGCAGCAGAGGAGGGGAAGGGGTGGGGTGCTGAGACCAGAGTGGGCCTGGGTGGGAGCCCATGCCTGGCCCTGGACCCACTGGCTCCCCCAGGGCGGAGGGTGAAGAGTTGGTTCTCTCCTTGGACAGGAAGACGAATGATCCCATTATGGGAGCGTGATTTTATTCCACGTGTCATGGAGTCTGAGATTAACTTGCTCACCAGTCTGTGACAAACCCCTCACACCCAACACACACACACAGACACACACACAGGCACAGAGACAACACATATCCTTGGTCTCACAAACATCTATCCCACAGATACAGACAACAGTTTTCCTACTACAATATATGGCAGAGTCTCCCACACAGAGACACAAGCACATACTCACACTTAGTTACACCGAAATCTAGACCCACAGCCTCGAAGCACAATATTCCCCATTCACACTAAGGCCACGTGGACGCACAAATACGCAGGCATCCTGGGGGGATGCTCGCAGCCCTGCTTAGACATGCGCAGATCAAGGACACACAGTACCCCTTAGACACAGACACACTTAGCCACACACAAACCAGACACAGTCCTGCAGACAGGCAGAGACCAACAGCCACACACACTGAGACAAAGGCCTAGATACATACAGAGACAAAGACAGGCACAGACACACAGCAGCAGTGCGCATACAGGCACAGGCGTGCACACCCGGACACAGACAAAGACAAATAAATGCCCAGAGGTTTTGCTGTGGACAGATGTAAGGTGCACACACATCTGGGCTTCCTGCTCGGCCTCCCTGCCTGGGGATATGATAATCCGGTGCCTGTGGTTCCAGGAGGAACGCTGAGGAATCTCTGCGCAGTCAGAGCCCCCGACCCTGGGCCCAGGGCCAGCCCCCACCTCTGGCACTGGGCCTGTGACCGAGGCCATGGCAGCCACACCCTCAGCAGAGCCCTGACATTTCTTACCTTCCCCTCCCCATTGGATGCTCTCACAGGCCCACCATCGCCTTCTGCACATGTTCCTGGCACTCCCACCTACCCACACACTTAAATTTCTCACCCGCACCCCCCCCTCAGGTGTCCCCTTCTCTTTCTCAGTCACCACCCCAAGTAGACATATACGGTCTCCAGCACATACACGCTGCCTTTGTGGCATACTCCCTTGCCTTCTCTTACACGGACCCACACACAGATAATGCAGGCTCTCCACAGCCTCATCTCACGGATCCTCCTCGCACACATCCATGCCCTCCTTCACGTACCCCCTCACCTTCTCTTTCACAGGCTAATTCCCAAATGCAACACACACACACACACACATGCATCCTTACCACTTTCTCACACATGTGCGCGCACACACACAGAAAGCCTCCCTCACACCATCACTGTCTCTCACAAACACTCCCCCTGCCAGACGTGTGGCTCGGCGGCAGAGCGGCCCTGGCAACATCTGTCCCTGCTCCCACTGCGTCCTTGGCCCCTCTGGCCTCAGCCGCTTCCCCTCCACCTCCAACCCTGCATGCTGTGGCCTTGTCATCTCTCTGTTTAGTCAACAGTTGTATAGGGAACACTCACTTATTCATTCAACAAATGTTGATCGAGCATTGATTTGGTGTTACGCTCTGGGGATGCTGTGGTGACTCAGGCCCTTCCTTCATACAGCTCTCAATCTTGTGACCCGTTTTGCCTGTTGCTTGACTAGTATGACTAGATTCTAAGGTGTCTAGTGTCCTTTGATCTTGGATGTTGAAGAATGTATAGGAAAAATACGGGAAGCGTCTTCCAGGCAAAGGAAATAGCATATGCAAAGCCTGGAAATGAATCAAACTGTTATTTAGGGGAAGGCAAAGGTAGGTCTACACTGGTGAGTACATGAAACGGTTAATAAAGCTATTGTAATAATCATAACCTGTGTATCTTTTTCCAAATGCATAACTGTAGACCTACTTTTGCCCACCCCGGTATGCTTGGAAGATGGGGTGACATGCAGAGACTAGAAGAGAAGCTGCAAAGAAAACAGGCCGGTGTCCCAGAGTTTAGATGCTATGCCCAGAGGTTTGGATTTTGTCCAGTGGGCCACAAGGAGTCTTTAGTGACAGGATAGGGTGGGAAGAGAGAATGGAGGCAGGGAGGCTAGTGGAGAGAGAGGTTTTAGTAGTACAGATGGGAGAGGAAGGTGGTCTGACCTAGAAGAGGCAAGAGGATGGAGGAGATTCATTTAGAAGCAGGAACCGGTGGAGTTCCAGTTCCTGAGCTGTAACCCAGGAAAGAGTCCCATAGACTCTGAGCTGGGTCCATCATGTGAGGATGGGGCAGTGCAGGAGCCAGGCTTATAGGAAATGCTTAATAAATGATAGCCAATTGTCAGTTATCAGTGGGACTTGGGGAGACATCAGATGAGGAGGAGATTGACGGAGCACCTTCTGAGTGCGGGGTACAGTGCCAGGTGCTGAGCCCAAAGGCAAGATGGTCTGCAGCTTCAGGAAGCTCATGCGCTGAAAACCACAGCTCATGCAGTTAACTGGGAGGCGCGGCACAGGAGTGGGAGGGAGAAAGCACCCTGGGAGGCTAAAGGAGGGTGAGGCAGCACCGGTCAGGGCTCTCTGGGTGGCTCATGGAGGGGCAGGCATTGAGTGGGACCCTAAAGAGGCAGGCAGAGGTGGGGGGAGGAGCTTCGGGTAGAGGGAAGCATGTGAGCAGGAGCTCAAGGGCAGGTTGACGAGTCTAACGTGGCTCTTGGGTTGTGAGACACGAGGAGGGGGAGTCGGGAGTTGTGGGATGGGATTATGGAGGCGAGGCCCAGGTGGCCAGGCTCGGGGGGATGTCAGCACGGAGCAGAGTTGCAGCCTAGAAAATACCATGGTGAGTGAGTGTGTGTGTGTGTGTGTGTGTGTGTGTGTGTGTGTTTAATACCACATGTTGGTGGTGACATGGAACATGCCCATTAGACACTCTGCTCCAGGCTTGGCTACTAAGCCATTGAACGATGGCAAACAAATGTCCTGGGCCTCCTTGGTCTCAGCGTCCCCATCTGTACAACGAGGCAGTTGGCCTTGTATGGGAGGGAATCGTGTGTCATGTCCTAAGGGCTGGTCTGCCCGACTCTGGGCATCGTCTGGCCTGGGATTCGGGGCCTCAGCAGTGCGTTCTTCCTGAGCATTCTGAGGAAAAGGAAAGAGCAACGCGAGGGGTTTCCCAGACACAGATTGTGGGTGCTCCAAATGAGGGGCCAGGGGCTCGCCATGAAGGGAGGGGTCTTTGCCAGGGTCGGACTCCCAGCCCCAGCAGGGGCCCAGAAGAGAAGGCAGCGCCCCCTTCCCTTCAGTCCGGACCGGGTGATGGTAGATGTGGGCCATGTGCCTTCCGACCCACTGGCCAAGGAGCAGGACTTGGGCTCAGGAGTGGGGGGAAGGAGCCAGGAAGCCAGTCTCGGGGTGACAGAGCCAGGTGAATGCCTGTGGGTAGCTGGGTTCTGCCACTGATATTTGGGGTTGCCGGGAGTTGTGGTGTAAGGCAGGTTCTGGTGACCCCCCCACCCCCGGATCCTGGCTGCAAGGGGCCCTTAAGCATCTTACCTGTGAGTGGGGGCTGGCCGAGAATTAATTTCCTGTGCTATTTTAATTTTGCTGTATTTAATTTGCTGTTTATTTTAATTAATTAACGGCAGGTAATCGTTTCTCGTAACTTGCTGCCGCTGGCTCCTCTTCCCTTTCAGAGGGGTGGAAGGCCAGGCCAGCTGCTTGCTGAGTGAGCCGTGGTGGAGAGGAAGGGCCTTGGGGACGCGTCCCGCTTCCCCTTTGCCTCTCTTCACGCAGGAGTCTTCTCCACTCCCCCGAATCTCTCCTCCCCTGCCCTCCCCTACGGTCCCTCCTGCTCCTCCTCCCCACTCCACGTCTGCTTCAGCGTCTCACATGCAGTAACTCGGTGAAGGGAGGCCTGACGTGAGCCCCCTGCCTCTCCCCGGTGATCAGTATTTTAATCATAGGGTGGTGACTTAAAAAGGGCGGGAGCTTGGCTTGCAACCTAAGTTCCGTAGGGGCTGTTGGGAAAACTTTAAAAGTGAAGGCCAGTGTTTAATGGCAGCCGCCTTTCCTACCCCATTGCCCAATCAGCACACCCATCCATGTGGTCAGGCCTGTGGGACGCTACTATGGGCAGGATTTCAGTTATTAATTAGCTAATCTTCAGGACAGACCTCCAGGGTTGATTATCCTCCCTAGAGATGACGAAGTGAGGCTCAGAGAGGCTAAGTGACTTGCCCAAGGTCACACAGCAACTAAGAGAGGCAGGGCCTGGATTCTGGCAGTAATCTGTCTGTGTAGAATGAGTTAACAGTTGGAAGGAGAGGAGGGGAAGTGGCTTGGGGATTAGGGTAGGAGTATTAGGTCAGAAAACTGATGTGGCCAGGAAATGGGGTCCTCTGCCTCTGGAGGATGTAGGGGAAGGAGGGGTGGGTCCCTGCCACAAGGGCTTCCTGAGGTGTAGGGCAGAGGCCACCTGTTTTCATTTCCCTGTGTGTCTTCAGTTGTCTATTTGGAACTGGGCCTTGCTTTGTCACTTGCACTGTACCCTACCAGGGGGATCCTTCCATGGAACCCTACTTTTATTTATTTAACAAGCACACAGCATTTACCATGTCCCAGACAGTCACCCAACTCTATAGGTATTTATTTAATCATCATAGCAGCCCTATTATTATCATCTTTGTTTTACACATCAGAATATTGAGGCTTGGATTAAGCCTCATGACTTGCCCAAGGTCACACAGCCAGTACCTGGTAGAGCCAGCCTTCAGACTTGGAACACTGGGATTCAGAGTCCATGCTCTGAACCACCAGGCTACCCTGCCTCCTTAGTACTCGAAGTGGGAGATGGAGCCCTGAGTTCCTGGGAGACATGGCATCTTTGGGGAGCCTCTGGTCTAGGTGGGAGAGGAGACCCAGCCCTGCCCTCACCAGTCCCAGCCTGACTGGGCAGACACAGCTCACAAATCAAGACCTGCTTTGTGTGAGGAGCAGGCGAGTGTCCCGGTGTGCCGGGCTGGGAGGTGCAGAAGAGCAGCTAGAAAGCCTTTATGGAGGAGCATGGCCCATAGTTACATGAAAGGATTGGCCTCAGACTGTGCCCGCAGAGAGCTTGCTATCTGACTGACTGGAAAAAATAGGGCAGATGTGTGTGAACAGTCAATCAACAGTTGTATAGGACAGTGGGAGGAAAACATGAACATGATGCGGTTGAGAGTTTGGGCTTTGAATCCTGCGTGACTACCTTAGTTTCTTGACTGCTCTCTGAGCCTCAGCTTCCTCATCTGTCAATGATAAATAATGTGGCACTGACTCCATAGGGT
The DNA here is from genome assembly GCA_004026665.1 of Murina feae. NCBI lineage: Eukaryota > Metazoa > Chordata > Mammalia > Chiroptera > Vespertilionidae > Murina > Murina feae. The sequence continues at coordinate 61,988 of PVJC01002610.1, forward strand.
CTGTGAGGTGTTTGAGCTCTGGAGCCAGGGCTCAGTGACCTAGATTCTAAGGTCCAGCCTCTAGAGAAAGACAGTGTCCTGGCCTGAGGGTTGGCACTAGAGCAGAACAGGGTGGGCATAGTGAAGGCGAGGAGGGCGAGGAGAGTTCATTGGGTTCAAATCCCAATGATGGCGAGTTGCATACCTCTCTGGGCCTTGATTTCCTTGTCTGTAAAATGGGTATAATAATAGTGCCCCTCCTCATAGGGTGTTGTGAAGATTAAACTAGTTATTTCATTTATTCATTGTGCAATATTGAGTGCCTTGCTGGGTGCCCGACATATCTTTACTTGCTGCAGATAAGTGGTCAATACATGTTAGCAATCTTATTATTATCAGTTATATTCTGGAGGAGAGGGCGGTTTGGGGAGAAGGAGGAGAGGAGGCTGAGGCTTTAAAACAGGGATGAACAACATGATAAAACAATATAGGAGAAATTACAGCTGATATTTATTGAGTGTTTACTGCGTACTAGGCACATTCATTCGTGAGGCAGGTGCTCATATTATCCTCATGGGCAAATAGGAAACAAGTTCAGAGAGGTGTAGTGACATGTCCAACGAAACACAGCTAGTAGCGGGTGGAGATGGAGTTTGAGAGACTCAAAAGGCAGGCTCTTAATCACAGAGCTTTAAACCTGATTAAGAGATGACATGGGGTGGGAGCAGTGATTCAGCAGAGGAAGGAGGGAGGAGAGACCTGGCCAGGAGACCCATAGAAGTGAACAGGGCCTCCAAATTCAGGAAACACGACTAGCCCAAGACAGCATATGCTGTACGGGTGGGTTTTCCCAGCAGTAAACAACAAGGCATGAGGTCAGGGAAGGGAGCAAGCGAAGACTGGAGGCAAGGAAGAGGTGGGTCTTGAGAAATGGGTAGAGTTGAAAGAGATGGGGTCAGCGCATTCCAGGCAGAGCACAGAGCATTAGCAAAGGCCCTGAGGTGAGCATGAACATCATCATGGCTTGTGGCTGAAAAGTGGGAGGAAATGGCTGAGAGAGGTCAGAATGTGGATTGGGAGGGCTGGTAGCCTCAGGGGCACAGGGAGAGTAACAGCCCCAGGGAGATAGGGAGGGTGACAGATTCTAGAGGTTTAGCTAAGGAAAGAGAAAGACCCCTCCTTCCTCTCCCCCATCGACAGGAAATAGAACAGAGAGTTCAAGAGGGCAGGTGCTAGAGTCAAATCCTAGCCAGGCTGCTTCCTACTGGGTGATCCGGGCAAGCCATTGAAGGTCTCTCTTTCTTTCTTTTTCTTTAAAAATATTTTTATTGATTTCAGAGGGGGAAAGAAAGGGAGGGAAGGAGAGAGGGGGGGAGGAGAGAGAGAGAGAGAGAGAGAGAGAGAGAGAGAGAGAGAGAGAGAGAGAAAGAAACAGAGAAACATCAATGATGAGAGAGAATCATTGACCAACTGTCTCCTGCATGCTCCTGCACAAGCCCACAACCCAGACATGTGCTCTTGACCAGAATAGAACCCAGTCCTCAGTCCACAGGCTGACGCTCTACCCACTGAGCCAAACGGGCCAGGTCTGAAGGTGTCCTTTTTTAAAATGAGGTAATGAAAGTACTTGTCTCCTAAGATGAGATGGCGTCTGAGAAGAATAGCACAGTGCTTGGCACATAATAAGCACTTGGTTCATTCATTCATTCTTCATCTAACCAGTACACATGGTTAGGGCACACAACAGAGACCAAAATAAATAGAAATACCTGCCCACAGGGAGCTTACATTTAGAGAATGAAACAGACAGTAAACACAAAAACAAATGGTTTGTTACATGCTGGTAAGTGCCAAGGAGAAAAATGAAACAGAGAAAGGGGTTAGGGAGTGCCAAGGTTGCAATGTTGTTGCACTTTTAAACTTATAAATGGAGGCTATTGTTAGTATATTTGTGTAGCAAGTTTTTAAAAATATATATATTTTTATTGATTTCAAAGAGGAAAGGAGAGGGAGAGAGGTATAGAAACATCAATGATAAGAGAGAATCATTGATCAGCCGCCTCCTGCATTCCCCCTACTGGGGATTGAGCCCGCAACCCGGGGATGTGCCCTTGACCGCAGTCGAACCCGGGACCCTTCAGTCCACAGGCCAATGCTCCATCCACTGAGCCAAACCAGCTAGGGCATGCATAGCAAGTTTTAATAGAAAAAGTACCTTCCCGTTGATAAGGAATGAATCCTTCATGAGAATCACATGAGGTATTGCTGTCCCCATTTTATAGATGAGGACATCGAATCTCAAAGAAAAGAACCTGACCCAGGAGTCATGATTGAGGACAGTGCTATCTACCCAGCTGTCTCACTGCGATGAGAGGAGTCCTCCTGAAAGTCTAGGGGACAGGAGGAGAGAGGTTAACTGAAGAGCATATGGGCGGTGGCTAAGGTGGGTCATCATGGAGGGAATGGATCTGGGTTGAAGATCAGGGGCAGAGGGCTGCTTCCTGGAGCCAGAGCTGCAATCATTATACCCAGGCGTGGCCTGATCAGGGTGAGTTCAGAGTGGCTGGACCCAGGGGCAACCCTAAGGGCAGAACGGGGGAAGCAGGCTAGGCTGAGACAGAGCATGATTGAGCAAAGGGGCAGGATCTGTCCAGAACTGAGTGATTGTGTAGGTGGTGTGGAGATGAGGGGGAGTGGGAGGGAGAGAGGAACAGTGAGGAGGTTGGGAGCCAGAGCTGCTTGTGAAGGCTCTCGCATGTCAAGCTTAAAGACCTCAGCCTTGATGTTGTTGTCAGCAATAGGGAGCTATGAAAGGTATTGGAGCAGGGACACAGTGTCATGAGAATGACCTTTGAGGAAGAGGAACCTGGCACTAGGTGGAAGAATTTCAGTGGCGGCGTTTGGAGGTGGGGAGCCCACTGTGGGGGGCTTTCTTTGCTGAGCAGGTGAGAAATGATGAAGTCAGAGCAGAGAGACAGCTTGGCCTGTGGGGCCTTGGAGATGGTACTCCTGGGTGGTACTTTCTAAGGGACCCTGGGCTAGTCTTTCCCCTCTGGGTGCCACTGTTTCCTCATTTCAATTGAACTAAAGGCCCCCCACACCCTTCTTTTTTTTTTTTTTTTTTTTTTTTTTTAGCCGTGTGGGCTAAGGATTCATTTTGAGAAGATGATAAGAGCCATGGGCCTTCTCTTTACAAAAGTGCAAAAACAGCTTTTGGTTAAAATATTGTACAGACCCACCAAAGTCCATCTGTGGACCCAGGTGAGATCATTACTATTATTAAAATTAACAGCTAGCAGCTCATGCTTATCAGGCCAGGTGCTGGACAAAGTGACATACGTCATGGCCTTAAGTTTGTACAACAACCCTATGAGGGAGGTACCATTATTTTTATTCTGTTTTACAGATGAGGAAACTGAGGAAGCCTAGAGAGGTGGAGTGACTTGCCTAAAGTCAGAGCTGGAATTGAAGCCTGGGTTTGTCGGCTCCAGAGCCCACGATCTTAACTGCTAAGGTTAAGGCTAGAATTTCTAGGCCGGAGGGAGAAATGGCAGGGAGGGAGGCAGACATGGGAGGATTTTCAAAGAAAGCCATGAAGAAGCAAAGCTAGAGGCAAACTAGGGGGGCAGTGGCACAATCCATTCCTGAGGTGAGAGGCTTCGGGTGGTTGGAGGTAAAGATGCTGTTTGGAGCCTTTTGTCTAGCTTCTGGACGGGTTGGTTATCTGTCCCACATGACCCCCAGCTAAGGGACCTGCTCTTCAGCTTGCTGGGAAGGGGTGGAGTGTGGGGCTGCTCTGCCTTCTTGGCCTGATCATGCTATGCACCCTTGGCAGGGAAGGACTTACCCCGAACTCTTTGGCTTAGCCTCCAGTGCCGACTCTGGAGCCTACCCTCCCTCTCTCTTCTCAAGGCCACTGAGCAGGGTCAAGGGGCCTTGATCTCTCTGGGGGAATTTGGAAGTGGAAACACCCTTTCCATCCCAGAGAAGAGTGCTAGGTCCCGTTTCCTGAGATCAGAGCAGAATCTGGAACTCACGCAGCGTGGGGCACACGTTCAGCTCTGGGTTGGCTCCTGGTCAGTGGCACCCTCTTATAGGAGGTGATCTGGATTAGATCAGGTTAGGCCATCCTCTCCTCTAGATACATGATGGGTTAGACTAGTTGGGCCTCTAGAATGGGTTGGCAAACTTTCTATAAAAAGTCAGTGAAAATTTTAGGCTTTGCAAACCATAGGATCTCTGTCATGAGCCCTCCACTCTGCCATTGTGCCGCGAAAGCAATCACAGATGATGCAGGAAGGAATGACCATGACTGCGTTCTAAGGAGACTTGAATTATTAAAATAGACACAGGCTGGATTTGGCCCTTAGGCCATAGTTTGCCAACCCCTGATCTAGAAGCCTATTCCTCCTGAGGGTGTCTAGATCTTAAATCTGACTGAGTGATCTCTAAGCAGACAAGGTTGGGGTGTCGGGCTGGATAACATGGACAGTGATCTAGAGATGCATCTTGCTGGGATCTAGATATTGGGAATTGTTGAACAAGAAATGTACTAGGCAGTGGTTTAAAGCAGACTAAGCCATAATCTCTGGCCGAGCCAAAATTCACAGGAAGCTGGAGTGTGGTGAGACAGGGCGGTGTGTTGAGATTTAGACCCATACATAGCCTGTGGTCTGGATATAGGGAAGTCGATGAGCTGAAGCCACTGAGGTAGTGATCTAGATCAGGCAAAGTCTTGGTCCTAAGCTAGAGCACCATATGATCTAGAACAATACTCCAATCGAAATGTAGTAGCAGCCATATGTGTAATCTAAATTTTCCAGTAGCTACATTAAACCAAGTAAAAATAAGCGAATTAATGTTAATAATATATTTTATCTAACTCAACATATCCAAATTATTATCATTTCAACATATAATCACTATAAAAATTATTAATGAGATACTTTATTGTTTTATATTTAGACTTCAAAATCTGGTATGTATTTTATACTTACAGCACAATCCAGTTCCAATTAGCCACATTTCCAATGCTCAATATTTCTACCATATTCGGCAGCACAGGTTTAGAAGCCGGATTGTCTTTGGGACTAGGGTCCAGAGACGTCATGAGCCAGAATGATACAGAATAAAGAGAGTTGGACACACCAGAGGTTATACTAGTACTCTTAGACTTGAACAGGTGTAGATGGACTCACCCTGGGAGAGCATCTAGAATCTGGGTTGAGAGGTGGGGTGCCTCCCTTAGCGTCCTGACCCTCTGGCCTCCTCCCTCCCTCATCATCCCAGTGTCACCTCTGACTCTGAAGTCTAGTCTGGCCTGGCAGGTGGGGCTGGGGCAGGGTAGCAAGAGCTCCACCCCTCCAAGCCAGCTGCTGCCAGCCTTCCTGGACTGACTCTGTGGAAACAGGGGGCCCAGAGACAGAAATAAACTGCCAGGTTTCCGGGGAGGAGAAGGGGGCCTGCCAACCTTTGTGCTTCCTTGCCTGGGGTTGGGAGTGGGGGCAGGAAGCAACTCCAGGCCCTGTCAGAGGCTGTTACATATGCATGGGAGGCTATTACACCTGCATGCATCTTCCCCCAGGTGCCCCCACCCCCCTGACTGAGGCCGGGCTAAGTCTAGAATTTGATGGATTCGTGAATCCTGGGGTCCAGGAGTCTGGGTGTTAGCCTTGGGAGCAGAGGGTGATCTCTAGGGCCCTGGGACACAACCTGGTGCCCATGTGGGTAGTGCTTGTGTGCCCATTTCCCGGACCCTATCCTCACTGCAGTGGGGCATTAGGCTGAGTTGGAAGGTCTCTGTTGGATGCTCTGCCCCTAACTGGCCAAAGGCAACTTTGGGCCAATCCGTCTTTGAACCTGCCTCCTCCTCTGTAAAAAGGGGACAGTGCTTGTCCCTCTTGTCTCAGGCCACTACGGTTCAGTGGTTAACTCAGTCTCTGGAGTCAGAGTTCATGACTCTGACCTCTGCCACTGTGTGGCCTGTGGCAGGTCACTTAACCTTTTGGAGCCTCAGTTTCTTCAGCAAAAGAGGGGTAGTATTACCTACTTTATGGGAACCTTATAATCAAGTGTTCAGTGATGGTTATTACCACTGGGCAGTCCCTACGCTCAAAAGGGTTATAAAAGAAAACGCGCTATTCGAGAGTAAGGTATTCTTCCCCCGGAAACAGCCCTCTCAGACCCCCTCATTCTATAAATGAAAAAAACGGAGGCCCCCAGAAGGGAAGGCATTGTGCCCAAGGAGAGAGACACCCAGCAAGTCAAACCTTGATGTGGTACCCACCGTATAACCCAGGGGGCTCATTCCCAATTTACCCCAATTTACAGGTAAGGAAATTGAGGCCCGTGATTGGCCACTGGCGCACCGCGGTGCTGTCCAGTGAGGCCCCAGTCCGTCACTGGGGAGGAGTGCCCCGCGACCGGCCGTGCTCCCCAGAGGAGGGGCGCGCAGGTAGCGGGCGCCGGGCGCGCTATTAATAACCCGGCCGCCCCGGCCCGCCGGGAGCACGGGTCCGGAGGGCCGACGGTCCGAGCCCAGTCGCGGCGCCCCCCCCCCCGCCCCGCCACGTGACCCCCTCCTCCCACTCCGCGGGCAGCTGAGGGCCCGGGCCGGTGGGCCGGGGGCCAGGAAAAAGCCGAAAACACGGAGGCCGGGCCGCTCCCTTCCCGCTCAGAATAGCCCCCGGCCGGGGCTGCCACGCATTCCGCCCGGCCAGGGTGCGGGAAGGGGCGGCCGGCCCGGTCCCCGCCCGGCCCAACGTGGCTGCCCAGCCGGGCTGGAGGGGGGGCGAGGGCGGGCCGTGCGGCCGGCCGGCATGTGGCTCTCCTTCGGGGAGCCTTGGCAGCCCGGGGCGCGCTGCGCCGGGATGATGGAGAGCTTCTGGAATTTCCTGCAGCTGGAGAGCGCGGCGGCCGGCCGAGCGGGCTGAGCGCGCGGTTCGGGAGGGGGCGCCTCTCCGCGGCCCTAGGGGGCGCCTCGGCGGAGGGCTGCAGCGGGGTGGTGAGGGGGGAGATCTCCTTATCTGCCGCCGCACCGCTGCCCGCCCGGCCCTCCCCTCCCCTCCCCTCCCCTCCCCCGCGCGCTCCTTTCGGGTCTGGCAGGGGTCCAGCCCCGCCCTCCGGGCCTGGGCGGCAGAGGGGCCAGGTGCAGGCGACGCCCCTCCCCCAGCCGCCTGGTTTCCCTCTCGCCCGTCACCTCCTCCAGGAGTCAGAAGCTGGGGCCTCCGGGGAGGGGCGGGGTGGCAGCGATCGGGGGCAGCCCGGGCCTCCAGGTAGCCGGAGAGGCGCGGCGGGAAAGCCCGCCAGTCTTCCCGGCGGGCGGACGGGTCAGGCCCGAGGACGGCCGGGCCAGCGGACCAGAGCCAGCCTCCTGCTTGAGTAACAGGCGTCCCGGGGCCTCTGGGTGCGAGGCGCGGCAGCCTTCTCCCCACACGCCCTCACCCCCGCCCTGCCACTGCCCAGCGGGCGGGGGCGGACGAGCTGGAAAGACCCTGGACAGTTTTCCGACGGTGGCTGCAGGTTTCTTTGGGGGTGGCTGGGCACCTTGCAGGTCCCCAAGTCCAGGAAAGGGCTCCCGGGAGGGAGGGGCTCCTTTTGCAGGAGCCCTGAGATCCAGGGGAGCAGGTAAGTGGCATCTCAGGGCTCCCGTCTTGGCGCTGTGGCTTGGGGGAAGGAAAGAGTCTACCCTGCCCTTTGTGGGGGAAGGCCAGGGATGCTCGCCCACAACTTGACTAGTTCTCGGGCCATTTGGTGCTCTACAAACGGGTGAACCTTTTGGTAACTCAACAGGCACCTCCCCCACCTTGGGTGGACCCAGCCTCTACCCTTGGTTCCAGCCAATGGTTCCAGTTCAACCTCATTTTCTGCCCCAACCCCGCACACCCTCACCACGTTAAACAAAAGCAGGGGGGAGAGGTACAGTTGGAATCCCTTTTCTGCCGCGCACAGGCTGTGTGACCATGGGCAAGCCCCTTCGCTCATCTGAAAAACCGGGTAATATGCCTTGTTGTGGGGCTTACAGTTGCACAGCATTTAAAGCAGTTAGCAGGTAGTAAGGGTGGGAAATAAAGGGCACCTTTGTAACATACAGTCCCATCCCAGAGTCATCAAAGTACCTAAATGCCCTTCCCCCTCCAACTACACTTCAATGGCTTCCAGTGGTAAGTAGTGCCTCATTCAGGTTGGGAGGATGGAAAGATGGTGGTTTGATCGAGTGTTCATTTATTCATTAAACACTTGTTTAATGTTGTTGCTTTCCAATAGCTTCAGACCAGGCGAGACACTTCTGAATTTGTGCTGTGGACTGAGACCTAGGGACTGGTCACCAAGCTGTGTTAGAGCTGGAAGGGCCCTGCCCTGGCTGGTTTGACTCAGTGGGTAGAGTGTAGGCCTTCGGACTGAAGGGTCCCAGGTTCAATACCGGTCAAGTGCACATGCCGGGGTTGTGGGCTCCATCCCCAGTGTGGGCGTGCAGGAAGCAGCCAATCAATGGTTCTCATCATTGATGTTTCTATCTCTTCCTCTCCCTTTCTCTCTGAAATCAATGAAAATACATTTAAAAAGAAAAGGCTGAAAGGGCTAGTTCTTAGTACAGATGTGGAAACTGAGGTCCTGGAAGGGGACCAGGTCTCCTTTATAATGCTCCTTCTGCTGTTCAGATGCGGGTGAGGGCAGGGGCTGGCAGAGAGCTCTGGGCTGGGGGGAAGTTGGGGCAGCTCTGGCCCAGCTCCCTGGGGTATGGCCCAGGCTGGCTGAGAGGCTGATGGAATTCTGCTTCCTCTCCCTCCCATCTCCATGCTGACCTTTCACTCCACCACTGTTAGAGTGTGTGGGGGTGGAACCCAGACACCCAGATTCAAATTCAGATGCCTGTAGGCTCCCCCTCAGCCCAGGATTTTGGGCCTGGGCCTGTGTCAACTCCCACCCTTCCCTCCCTTCCACGCCGCGCCCCCCTCCCCTCCCAGTTCTCCCTGTTTCCTGTTGAATTGGCCTTCCTTGTGTATTGGAAGGAACTCAAGGCTCCATTTGTTGTCTGTGCAAACTTAGGCAAACTACCCCACCTTTGTGAGCCTCGATTTGTTTTTCTGCAAAATGGAGTTGAAATAAAAAACTTTCCAGCATAAAACCTCTTTCACATGAACCCCAGAGTCTTCCTGGTAGATCTATGTAAATAATAAAAGGCAAGGATTCGAGGCTGGGATCTGATTGATCCCAGTATATCTTTGGTGTGGGGAGACAGCCCTCTGGGGTCCTGGGTTAGGAAGTGGGGTGGGGATAAGTATCCACCCGATCATTTTGGCAAAGTCCAGATTTGAACACATTTACAGGGCCTCGATTCTAAGACTGCCAGGTGCCCATGTCACTGAGTGCTCAGGTCTCATAAACTCTTTAGGATTATAGATTCTCTGTCTCCAACTAGTCCAGGCCCACCTCCCCCTGCCTCAGGGAAGCCTTCCTGGGCAGACTGCACCTCCCTCCTCCAACCCAAAGAGGGCTGTTGGGCTGTGTGACCCAGGGCAGGCCATGTCCCCTTGCTGGGCCTCAGTTTTCTCCTGCATAGCAGAAGAGGCTGGATTAGTGACTCCCTAAGGCACCTTCCAGCTCTGACAGGCTCTAAGCCTGTGTTGACTGATGTATCCTAGGAGATAGGAGCACACAGAACCCAGTAAAATGGGAGATTCCTGTTGAGGTATATCCCCCCCACCTTTCCTTCAAGGCTGGAGTGCCTCCCTACCCAAGACACACCCTTCAGGGATACTTGCAGAGATTGTAGTGGGTGGAGGGGGCGTATCATCCGAGTGGTACTGCTGAATCCCAGGGTCCCCGCTGACAGCCTAAGAACCAGAGCTTGTGTCAGGCGGGGCTGTGAGACTGCTGGCTTCTAGGGGAAGGGAATGTGTGTGCCAGTGACCAGGCAGCCTCCAGGGAATGGGGGTGTGGTGCACGAAGCAGCTAGTTAGTGGGATGGTGTGTCCAGAAGGGCAATTGCAGGGGCAGTATATTGGGGTGTGTGCGAGACGAGGAGGCTGGCAATGAGAGGGAGGAAAAAAAAATGAACCAGAGAACCAGGCTCTGGGTTAGGACGATAGGCTGGGTGGGGAGGCTCCCGCCTTACGGGGAAGTGTGGCAGAGAACAGCACAGTCTGACTCGGTGCCGTCTTGCTTGTGCCTAGGTTTGTCCGCCTGTTCGTGGGTATTGAGCTGAGCTTCACTGTTCTCAATTGCAGTTGTCACATTCTTTTGTGGGGGTATCTGTGTCTGGGTGTTTGTCAAGGTTTTCTGAACAGAGTGGCTATTTGGGGTGCACGTGTCTGTACAGGATGGTATTGTAAGGCAGAAGGCATCTTCTGTCCACTTGGGGTGCTTCTCAGATTGTATTGGGGCATCAGTTCTGGCTGCTAGGAAGCCTTGGGCTATATTGGGATTGCTGGGTTTTAACGGAGGATGATTTCAGGCTGTGAGCGAATCCTGGCCGTGATTTGGGCACCTCTTCCCCCTCCATCACTTACACACTGGAAGGGAGGTCTCCTGGCCTTAATCAGCCCTTGGGCAGGTAGGCATGCTGGCAGGCAAGCCTGTTCACAGGCGCAGTAATTTTACCACGGTGCCTAAGTCAGGAACAGGCGTGAATTGACCTTTTAACCCCTTCTCTGCCATGGGACTAGACTCTGTTTTCCTGTTCAGTCTCCTCCAGAACCAGTTCCATCCCGCCGCCACCCCCAAAGAGCGGATAAGCGCCCCCCTATAACTTCTCTCCCTCCCTTCCCTGTTGAGCCTTGGGGGGGCCTGAGGGCCAGGCCAGTGAAGAAGCTGAGGACCCAGGCGGGAGTGATAAATATTGAAGAGGAGGGATTTCGGTGTGGGCTGGAGCAGCTGCAGTGGTTCGAGTGTCACACTATCTCTCCCCAGGTTTACTGACCCATTTCCATTCACGCGGCTGCTGGTTTCCTAGCAACGGCAACAGTCCCCCCAGAACAGGCGGAGTATGTGTCTGCCATTAGCGACTGCCGCAACTGTGTCAAGGTTACCCCGCTCCCTGCAAACCCACCCCGGCGGGTTTGTTTTCTGCCAGCGCCTGGCACACGCGGTGCCAGCCAGGGAGGGGGAGGGGAGGGGGCCTGGGGCCAGCCCAGCGGCTCGGGTGGGGGCGGGGGCCTGAGGAAGAGCTTCAGTTCCTGGTCCAGTGGGAGCCAACTTGGACCGAGGCCGAAGCAGCCCCCCTTGCTTGCGCGGTTGGTGGAATTCCTGAGCCCGAGGGGAGCAGGGGGCGGGGCTGTCCCTCAGCCCTGACCCCCGAGATTCCACAGCCTTGGGGGAGGGGTGTGGGCCGAGGGGCCTCCGGGAAGCCTGCCCGATCTGACCCCACCTGGCGTGTTCTGCTCCTGCCTTGGCTTCCTCCCACTTCTGCGCAGCTCCATGCGCGCCCTGCTCCCAGCTCTTTGTCCCAGCCTCTGAGGCTGGTCTCCTCAATCCGACTCCCCGGGGCAGGGTTGTGTTTCTCCCATCAGACTAGGGGCTCCTGAGGTTGGGGTTCGTGATGCCTTCTTTCCTTCTCCCCTCAAGCACCGCCTCATGACTGTTTTCTCCAAATGTCATGGGAGATGAGATTAGAGAGTTGGGGGGTGGCAAAGTCTAATTTTTCTGAACAGGGACTAGGGGGGGCAGATATCTCCATCCCACCCCCTTGGTGAAATAGATTCTTCTTGCTCTCGCCCACCTGGCAGCACTCATGGGAGTGGCCATCGGAAGTGGAGTACCCCTCTTTTTCACCCTAAAAGCCTGGCTTCAAAGGGTTAAAGCGCTCCTCCTCGTCCCCCCCCCACCTTGTCTTGGTATGTGAGCTCCCCCAGGCTGGGGGGGATGGGAGGATGGGGGGTCTGTTGCCTTATAGCCACTCATGTGGTCAGCTCAGACCTGACCAGTCACATTCCTGCCCAGGAGGGCTGGAGCTTGAGGTGGAGGGGCAGGGGCCAGGAAGAGGCTGGGTTTGTAGAAATGGAAGGAGGAGGGGGTTACTAAGAAGCTGGGGTTAGGGGCTGCTGGGAACTTGGAAGTATTGTGCAATATAGACCTTAAGGAAGCCTGGATCCACCTCCCGTTCCTCTGGGCCTCAATCTCCCTGTCTTTCTTCCCAGTCTGCACCTTTCACAATGTTCCTGTAGTCGTGATACAGGTATAGACCTGGTCCCGGTTTTAAACAAAGACTGTGGTAAAAGCGATTTCTAACATGCATGGTGGCACAGAGATTTCTGGGTAGCCTCCAGTGTGACTTTCTGGTGCTTGGAGGGCGGCTGGGTTCTTGGCTGGGTCAGAGGCTCTGAGATCTAGGGTACAGAGCAGGCTGTGCTAGACAGTAGAAAGAGACCTGGGCGGGAACCCAGGCAGCCTGGTTCTCTGCCCAGCCCTGCGTCTGACTCATGGCCTCAGTCTCCCCTTCTGAGGGGCTTAGGTCAGTGGTCTCTAAAAGCCCTCCTGTCCTGTTCCGTGATTCTGGGTGAGGGATGAGGAGTGGGGGGCAGTCGTCTGGAGGGCTGTGGGAAGCTGCCGGGTTAAGGGGGAGTTTGCAACTTGATCCCAGAGCGAAAATAGCCCAGGTCATTTTCAGCTGCTTGGGCGGAGGTATCTGATCCCAGGAGGGCAGGGCCGCTTGGGCAGGGGGCAGGGAGGCGCACTCTGTAAAGCCCTCTGGGAAACCGGACCCCAGGATGGGAGGGTGGGGAAAGGTTGGCATGCCCGGCTGGGCTTCGGGCTTCCTGAGACCCGCTGGGGCCCTGGCAGGGGCTCTGGAATGGAAAGATGAGGAATTCAGAGGGTTAACAGGAGGTGAGTGCTGGACTCCTGCCCCCTTTGGGTCCTGGCCTGGATGAGGTGAAAGGTCAGCCTCAAGGAGTCCAGGCACAGCTGGGGAAAGAGTAACCCGATCCTTCTCCCTAGCCAGGCTCAGGGGATCACAGAGCCGCCTCCCCCAGGAAAGGTGCTTTGACATCCCCAGGATGGAGTTTGTTTCTACTTGTTCTCAGCAGGGGTTGGGGTCTAGGGGAGGGTCCTGGCCCAGGGGTCAGGGAGAGCTGCAGGCCTGGCACTCCAGCCAGGATGTCAGTGCTTTGTCATCTGGGGTCAGGGGAGGTGGAGGTGAGCCTGCTGGAAAGGTTAGAGGTGGCCTGTCCTAGGCCTGCTCTCACTCTGGGCCCCATTTATAACGATTCTGACGGAAGCTTAGAGGTAGGAGACTCCCCCACCTCCCCCCACACGCTGAGAGTGAGAGAAACTGCCTGATATTAGACTGTGACGCGTTTGGGGAGGAGAATTACACCTCCACTGGTATGGCTTTGCTGTCTGTGGTTGTGTGTGTGGTTGGGGGAGGGGGTGTTAGGGTGGTATGACGGGAGGCCACGATAACACATGGACGAACATGGGCTCTGAAGTCAAGCTTGACCTGGGTTCAAATCCTGGGGTCTGCCTTAGGGCAAACTATGTATCCTACGCCTCAGTTTCCCAACCACAAAAAGGGACTGGTAGTATTCACCATACAGGGCAATGGCAAGGATGAGCACAGAGTAAGTGCTCAGGGAAAAGTAACCTTAACGAGCTTCATCGTGTGCCAGGGTCACATGCAGTGCTGATTTGCCTCCAGAACAGGAAGTTGGTGAGCTGCAGACGAGGGAGGAGGGCGGTGGTGAGAATGCGAGTGGGTCAGTGTCCCCAGGGCTGCATGAGGCTGTGGGAGTATCCAGGTCACTTGGTGTGAGGTGGCGTCGGGTGAATGGTGTTGAATCTGTGACAAGGGGAGGCTGGAGCACACTTCTTCTTAACCTCGGCCTCTGGGGCTGGCAACAGCCCCATCTCCCCAGGCCAGCGTGCTCTGTGCAGCCATATGTGGGTGTAGCTGTCCCTGGAGTGTGACTGTAGGTATGTTTGAGAAGGCGCAGGCATCCCAAGAAAGAACAAGTCGTCTTTTGTAAGAGTCCAGCCTCGGGCTGGGCTGAGCCCTCTCTGGGGGATCCCCTGTTTCCGCGCCCAGCTCTCCGCCCACGGACAGCGCCCCGGCCCCGCCCGCTACCTGAGCGCCCCCGCCCCCTCCCGGGGACCCTGTGCTTTGGTCTTAGGGCGGGAGTCTGGGGCGGGAGGCGGGCTGAAGCCTTGGCCACGCCCCTCGTGACGTCACCCCAGGTGCTACCAATCCCCGGGAGTCCTGCCCAAGGGCGGCCCGCCCCCACCGGGCACCGGCTCGCTGCCAGCCTGAAACGCAGTGGGTGGAGGAGGCGGCAAGGCCGGCCCGCGGGGCGGGGACACCCTGGAAGGCCTCGCCCTTCCTGCTCCGGGAGGGGCTGAACTAGCGGCCCTGAGACCTTCCAGCTCAGCTCCCCTTGAAGAGCTTCGCAAGACCTCTCTCCTGGAACACTCTGCCTTCTTGCCCACCTGCCCAGCTCTTGCCAGGCCCCACTTCCTGCAGGAAGCCTGCACCCTGATCTTTGCCCGGATTACCGACACGCTTAGTGACCCTCTGTGATGGCGGTACCGGTACTGCCACTACCACGAGCTGTTGTCCACTGAACGATTTACTGTGTTTTTTCATGGGATATCTTACCTGAGGATGGATCTCTGATTGCTTCCTGCTTTGTATTTATGCCACCCACCCCAAGGCTTTCTCACCCACTGGACTGGGAGTTCTTCTGGATCGGGGTTCCAGACATGGCCTCACTCAAAATAGGCACTACTAAATGCTCAGGGTAAATGATAGACGAGGCTGTGGAGGGAAATACCTTGTCAGAAGTCACACAGCAAGTAGGTGGAACAATCAAAGCTAGAAACCAGGTTTCCTGGTTCCGTTCAGTTCTTTGGTTCTAGTGTGTGACTAAGAATAGGGAAGAAGTTAACACGGAAAGATGCTATAAGCCTTTCCTTTCCCCATAGAGGCCCCCCCCCCAAAAAAAAATAAAAGATCAGAAGAATCCGAAGTCTATCTTCCTCTGCAATCCATACACCTTGTACAGGCAACCCTGACTTCTGGGGGAGGAGGCAGTGGGGGAGATAGCGGGGGAGCTGGGAGGCTTTTGTAGGCCGGAGGGGCAGTTCGGGGCTGCAAGGAGTATTGTGGGCTCAGTGATTAGGGGGGACTGGTTATGGGGATAAGTGGGAGGTTCCAGGTTGGGCAAAGAGGAATGTCGGGAGCCCGAGTATATGGGGGTTCAGGGCAAGGGAGGCAGGTTTAATGCCAGGCCAGCACTCCCCCTGCCAACAAGCTGCCCCAGTGGAATGCTGGGAGGCCCAGGGGATGGGGGCCCGGCAGCCAGGGTGTCTCGGGTGGCACAGAAGCAGTTAAGAGCTGCCTCAGCCTGTTCCTTCAGACAATTAGTGACATCTCGCTTGACAACACCACACTGAGCCGATGCAGACCTCAGCCCCCCTCCGCGCCCCCCCCCCCCACGGCCGCTTCAGCTGTTTATTCTTGGGCTTTAACAATTGGGATTCTGACTTGGAGGAGCGGGCGCCCCGGGCTGCCCTCTGACCCTCCGTCGCCTTGGCAACTGGAGCCCGGTAGGCCTGGGCTCTGCGTTAGGATTACAGATCCTGAATTCACAATCTCGCTGCTCCCTGCAAGCAGAAGCAGCAGCCTCC